>JAJNNQ010000327.1:0-41094 GCA_027886175.1 Phylloscopus collybita
TGCCCCTAAAAATGGGATTTTTTCCCCTAAAAATGAGGAGTTTTCCCCCCAAAAATGGGATTTTCCCTAAAAATATGAAGGATTTTCCCCTAAAATTGGGGGATTTTTCCCCTAAAAAAGGGATTTTTTTCCCCTAAAAATGCGATTTTTTTCCCCCTAAAAATGAGGATTTTCCCAGGAAAATGGGATTTTTTTTTTCCCCTAAAAATGAGGAGTTTTCCCCTAAAAATGGGATTTTTCCTCTAGAAATGAAGGATTTTTCCCTAAAAATAGGAATTTTTTTCCTAAAAATGAGGGATTTTCCCACGAAAATGGGATTTTTTCCCCTAAAAATGAGGCGGTTTCCCTAAAAAATGGGATTTTTCCTCTAAAAATGAAGGATCTTTCCCCTAAAATTGGGGGATTTTTCCCCTAAAAAAGGGATTTTTTTTCCAATAAACATGGGAATTTTTTCCCCCTAAAAAGGAGGGATTTTTTCCTTAAAATGCCCTGAAAATGAGGAGTTTTCCCCTAAAAAATGGATTTTTCCTCTAAAAATGAAGGATTTTCCCTAAAATTGGGGGATTTTTCCCCTAAAAATGCGTATTTTTTTCCCCCTAAAAATGAGGGATTTTCCCACAAAAATGGGATTTTTTCCTCTAAAAATATGGAGTTTTCCCCTAAAATGAGGGATTTTCCCTCTAAAAATGAAGGATTTTTTCCCCTAAAATTGGACCATTTTTTTTCCCCTAAAAAGGGGGTTTTTCCCCTAAAAATGGGAATTTTTTCCCACCTAAAAATGAGGGATTTTCCCCTAAAAATGGGATTTTTTTTCCCCCTAAAAATGAGGAGTTTTTCCCCCTAAAAAATGGGATTTTTGCTATAAAAGTGAAGGGTTTTCCCCCTAAAAAAATTGAATTTTTCCCCCTAAAAATGAGGGATTTTCCCAGGAAAATGGGATTTTTTTCCCCTAAAAATGAGGGAGTTTTCCCCTAAAAATGGGATTTTTCCTCTAAAAATGAAGGATTTTTCCCCTAAAATTGGGCGCTTTTTTTTTTCCGCTAAAAAAGGGATTTTTTCCCCTAAAAATGGGAATTTTTCCCCCTAAAAATGAGGGATTTTCCCTAAAAATGGGATTTTTCCTGTAAAAATGAAGGATTTTCCCCTAAAATTGGGGGATTTTTCCCCTAAAAAAGGGATTTTTTTTCCCCTAAAATGCGAATTTTTTCCCCCTAAAAATGAGGGATTTTTTCCCTAAAATGGGATTTTTCCCTGAAAATGAGTTTTCCCCTAAAAATGGGATTTTTCCTATAAAAATGAAGGATTTTCCCCTAAAAATTGATTTTTTTCCCCTAAAAATGAAGGATTTTCCCCCTAAAATTGGGGGATTTTTCCCCTAAAAAAGGGATTTTTTTCCCCTAAAAATGCGAATTTTTTACTCCTAAAAAATGAGGGCTTTTTTCCCCTAAAATGTGGAGTTTTCCCCTAAAAATGGGATTTTTCCTCTAAAAATGAAGGATTTTCCCCTAAAAATAGGAATTTTTTCCACTAAAAATGAGGGATTTTCCCAGGAAAATGGGATTTTTTTTTCCCCTAAAATTGAGGGCTTTCCCCCCCCCCCCAAAATGGGATTTTTTCCTCTAAAAATAAGGAGTTTTCCCTAAAAATGGAGTTTTTTTCCTCTAAAAATGAAGGATTTTCCCCTAAAATTGGGCACTGTTTTCCCCTAAAAATGAGGGGTTTGCCCCTAAAATGGGAAATTTTTTCGCCCTAAAAATGAGGGCTTTTTTCCCCTAAAAATGTGGAGTTTTCCCCTAAAAATGGGATTTTCCCCCTAAAAATAAGGAGGTTTGCCCTAAAATGGGATTTTTCCCTCTAAAAATGAGGGATTTTCCCCTAAAAATGAAGGACTTTTTCCCCTAAAATTGGGGGTTTTTCCCTAAAAAAGGGATCTTTCCCCTAAAAATGAGGCTTTTTCCCCTAAAAATGTGGAGTTTTCCCCTAAAAATGGGATTTTTCCTCTAAAAATGAGGGATTTTCCCCTAAAAATAGGAATTTTTCCCCTAAAAATGAGGGATTTTCCCAGGAAAATGGGATTTTTTTCCCCTAAAAAATGGGATTTTTCCTCTAAAAATGAAGGATTTTCCGTTAAATTGGGGATTTTTTCCCTAAAAAAGGGATTTTTTCCCCTAAAAATGGGAATTTTTTTCCCCTAAAAATGAGGAGTTTTCCCACAAAAATGGGATTTTTTCCCCTAAAAATGAGGCGTTTTCCCCTAAAAAAATGGGATTTTTCCTCTAAAAATGAAGCATTTTCCCCTAAAATTGGGGGATTTTTCCCCTAAAAAAAGGATTTTTTTTCCCCTAAAAATGCGACTTTTTTCCCCCTAAAAATGAGGGATTTTCCCCTAAAAATGGGATTTTTTTTTCCCCCTAAAAATGAGGAGTTTTCCCCTAAAAAAATGGGATTTTTCCTCTAAAAATGAAGGATTTTCCTAAAAATAGGAATTTTTCCCCTAAAAATGAGGGATTTTCCCAGGAAAATGGGATTTTTTTCCCCTAAAAAAATGGGATTTTTCCTCTAAAAATGAAGGATTTTCCCCTAAAACTGGGGGATTTTTCCCCTAAAAAAGGGATTTTTTTCCCCTAAAAATGGGAATTTTTTCCCCCTAAAAATGAGGAGTTTTCCCACGAAAATGGATTTTTCCCCTAGAAATGAGGCGTTTTCCCCTAAAAATGGGGATTTTTTCCTCTAAAAATGAAGCATTTTCCCCTAAAATTGGGGGATTTTTCCCCTAAAAAAGGGATTTTTTTCCCCTAAAAATGCGATTTTTTTCCCCCTAAAAATGAGGATTTTCCCACAAAAATGGATTTTTTCCTCTAAAAAATATGGAGTTTTCCCCTAAAAAAATGGATTTTCCCTCTAAAAATGAAGGATTTTTTCCCCTAAAATTGGACTTTTTTTCCCCCTAAAAAGGGGGTTATTCCCCTAAAAAGGGGGTTTTTCCCCTAAAAATGGGAATTTTTTCCCCCTAAAAATGAGGGATTTTCCCACAAAAATGGATTTTTCCTCTAAAAATATGGAGTTTTCCCCTAAAAATGGGATTTTTCCCCTAAAAAAGAAGGATTTTCCCCTAAAAATGGAATTTTTCCCCTAAAAATGAGGGATTTTCCCAGGAAAATGGGATTTTTTTTCCCCTAAAAAATGGGATTTTTCCTCTAAAAATGAAGGATTTTTTCCCCTAAAATTGGACTTTTTTTCTCCTAAAAAGGGGTTTTTCCCCTAAAAATGGGAATTTTTTTCCCCCTAAAAATGAGGGATTTTCCCCTAAAAAATGGGATTTTTTTTTTTCCCTAAAAATGAGGAGTTTTTCCCCTAAAAAATGGGATTTTCCCTCTAAAAATGAAGGATTTTTTCCCCTAAAATTGGACTTTTTTTTCTCCTAAAAAGGGGGTTTTTCCCCTAAAAATGGGAATTTTTTCCCCCTAAAAATGAGGGATTTTCCCCTAAAAATGGATTTTTTTTCCCCTAAAAATGAGAGTTTTTCCCCTAAAAAATGGGATTTTTGCTATAAAAGTGAAGGTTTTTCCCCTAAAAAATTGAATTTTTCCCCTAAAAATGAGGGATTTTCCCAGGAAAATGGGATTTTTTCCCCTAAAAATGAGGGATTTTCCCTAAAAAATGAGATTTTTTTCCCCTAAAAATGTGGAGTTTTCCCCTAAAAATGGGATTTCCCCTCTAAAAATGAGGAGTTTTCCCCTAAAAATGGGATTTTTCCTATAAAAGTGAAGGATTTTTCCCTAAAAATAGGAATTTTTCCCCTAAAAATGAGGGATTTTCCACGAAAATGGGATTTTTTCCCCTAAAAATGAGGCCGTTTCCCCTAAAAAATGGGATTTTTCCTCTAAAAATTAAGGATTTTCCCCTAAATTGGGGTTTTCCCCTAAAAAATGGGATTTTTCCTCTAAAAATGAAGGATTTTTTCCCCTAAAATTGAGCTTTTTTTCTTCTAAAAATGGGATTTTTTCCCTCAAAAATGGGGTTTTTCCCTAAAAATGAGTTTCCCCCCAAAACGTATATTTTCCCTAAAAATGAGGGGTTTTCCCCTAAAAAAATGGGATTTTTCCTATAAAAATGATTTTTTCCCCTAAAATTGGAGCGCTTTTTCCCCCTAAAAAAAGGGATTTTTTTTTTCCTCTAAAAATGAGGGGTTTTCCCCTAAAAATGGAAATTTTTTTCCCCCTAAAAAATTAGGGCTTTTTTTCCCCTAAAAATGAGGGGTTTTTTTCCCCCCAAAATGGGATTTTTCCCTAAAAATGAGGTTTTTCCACAAAAATGGGATATTTTTTCCCCTAAAAATGAAGGATTTTTTTCCCCTAAAATTGGGCTTTTTTTCCCCCAAAAAATTACGTCTTTGCCCCTAAGAATGGGAATTTTTTCCCCTAAAAATGGGAATTTTTTTCCCTAAAAATGAGGAGTTTTCCCCTAAAAAGGAAGGAATTTTTTTCCCTAAAAATGAACTATTTTTTCCTTAAAAATAAGATTTTTTCCCCTAAAAATGAGGACTTTTACCTAAAAAAATGAGGTTTTCCCTCTAAAAATGAAGGATTTTTTCTCCAAAAAATTATGACTTTGCCCCTAAAATGGGAATTTTTTTGCCTAAAAATAGGATTTTTTTCTTAAAAATGAGGGATTTTCCCATCAAAATGGGATTTTTCTTCCAAAAGTGAGGGATTTTCTCCTAAAAAAATGGGATTTTCCTCTAAAAATGAAGAATTCTTTCCCTAAAAATGGATTGTTAACTAAAAATAAGGTTTTCCCCTAAAAATGGGATTTTTTTTTCCCTAAAAATGAGGGGTTTGCCCCTAAAAAATGGGATTTTTCTCCTAAAAATGGGATTTTTTCCCCTAAAAATGAGGGATTTTCCCCTAAAAATGGATGGCTTTTTCCCCTAAAAATGGGTTTTCCCCTAAAAATGGGATTTTTTCCCCTAAAAAAATTGGATTTTTTCCTATAAAAAAGAAGGATTTTCCCCTAAAAATGGGAAATTTTTCCCCTAAAAGTGGGAAATTTTCCCCTAAAAATGGGATTTTTCTTCTAAAAATGATGGGGTTGCCCCTAAAAATAGGATTTTTCCCTAAAACTGGGAATTTTTTTCCCTAAAAATGAAGGATTTTTTTCCCTAAAATGGGATTGTTCCCTAAAAATGAGGTTTTCCCCTAAAAATGGGATTTTTTTCCCTAAAAATGGGAAATTTTTTTCACCTAAAAATGAGGGATTTTGCCCTAAAAAGAGGAAATTTTATTTTTATTGTGTGTTTGGGAATTTGGGAATCATTTGGGAATGATTTGGGAATTTGGGAATTCAGGAATTGATTGGGAATTCAGGAATTATTTGGGAATTTGGGAATATTTGTGTATTTGGGAATTATTTGAGAATTATTTGGGAATTATTTGAGAATTATTTGGGAATTATTTGGGAATTCAGGAATTTGGGAATTCAGGAATTAGGGAATTATTTGTGTATTTGGGAATGATTTGGGAATGATTTGAGAATTATTTGGGAATTATTCTGGAATTACTCCACAATTTGGGAATTTGAGAATTCTTTGGGAATTTGGGAATTCAGGAGTTTGGGAATTCAGGAATTCGGGAGTCGGGGAAATTGAGGATTCAGGAATTTGGGAATTATTTGGGAATTTAGGAATTGGGGAATCGGGAATTTAGGACTTCAGGAATTCAGGAATTTGGGAACTCTTTAGAAATTCGGGAATTTGGGAATTCGGGAATTTGGGAATTATTTGTGTATTTGGGAATGATTTGGGGATGATTTGAGAATTATTTGGGAATTATTCCCGAATTATTCCACAATTTGGGGAATTTGAGAATTCTTTGGGAATTTTGGAATCGGGAATTTGGGAATTCAGGAGTTTGGGAATTCAGGAATTTGGGAATTATTTGGGAATTTAGGAATTTGGGAATTGGGAATTTAGGACTTCAGGAATTCAGGAATTTGGGAACTCTTTAGAAATTCGGGAATTCGGGAATTCGAGAATTTGGGAATTATTTGTGTATTTGGGAATGATTTGGGAATGATTGGAGAATTATTTGGGAATTATTCCGGAATTATTCCACAATTTGGGATTTTGAGAATTATTTGGGAATTTGGGAATTCAGGAGTTTGGGAATTTGGGAGTCGGGGAAATTGAGGATTCAGGAATTTGGGAATTATTTGGGAATTTAGGAATTGGGGAATCGGGAATTTGGGAATTCAGGAATTCGGGAATTCGGGAATTTGGGAATTCCCACTCACCGGAGATGAGCTCGTCCAGGTCCACCTGCTGGCCCTGCTCCTCGTCCACGTGGAGCACCAGGAACCCTGAGAGGAATTTCGGGATCAGGGATTTTCGGGGTGGGAACATTCCCCAAAAAAACCCCCAAAATTATCCCGAAAAACCACCCAGAATTGTCCCCAAAGCAGCTCAAAACCGCCCAGGAGCGACGTCACCTCCTGGTGACAAAGGCCACCGCTGTGACCCCAGGAGGTGACAGAGCCAAGGAAGAGCTGGGGACAGGTCTGGGGTCACCACAGACCCCAAAACCTCCAAAATTACCCCAAAAATCACCCAAAACCAACCCAAAAACCTCTTGGGGACCCAGGACGAATACCACCCCCGCTGACAAAAGCCACCACTGAGACCCCAGGAGATGACAGAACCAGAGAGGAGCTGGGGACAGGTCTGGGGTCACCAGGAACCCCAAAATACCCCAAACCCACCCCAAAAAAACCCCTTTGAGGACCTCCAGGACTGATGCCACCTCTTGGTGACAAAGGCCACCACTGTGACCCCAGGAGGTGACAGAACCAGAGACGAGTTGGGAACAGATCTGGGGTCACCACAGACCCCAAAAGCTCCAAAATTACCCCAAAAATCGTCCAAATCCAGCCCAAAACCCCCTTTGGGGACCTCCAGGACCGATGCCACCCCTGGTGACAAAAGCCACCGCTGTGACCCCAAGATGTGACAAAACCAAGGTTCACCTGGGGATGGGTTTGGGGTCACCAGAGACCCCAAAAGCTCCAAATTACCCCAGAAATCACCCAAAACCAACCCAAAACCCCCTTTGGGGACCTCCAGGAGTGATGCCACCCCCTGGTGACAAAGGCCACCACTGTGACCCCAACAGGTGACACAACCAGGGTCTGCTTGGGGACAAGGTTGAGGTCACCACAGACCCCAAAAGCTCCAAATTACCCAAAACCCCCTCAAAGGCACCCAAAACCAGCCCTAAACTCCCTTGGGGACCTCCAAGGTTGATGGCACCCCCAGTGACAAAGGCCACCACCTTTGAGTATCCCCAAGAGGTGACAGAGCCAAGGTTCACCTGGGGACAGGACTGGGGTCACCAGAGACCCCAAAACCTCCAAAATTACCCCAAAAATCGTCCAAAACCAACCCCAAACCCCGTTTGGGGACCTCCATGGGTGATGGCACCCCCAGTGACAAAGGCCACCGCCTTTGAGTGTTCCCAAGAGGTGACAGAACCAAGGTTCACCTGGGGACAGGTTTGGGGTCACCAGAGACCTCAAAACCTCCAAAATTACCCCAAAAATCACCCAAAACCAACCCAAAAACCTCTTGGGGACCTCCAGGACTGATGCCACCCCTTGGTGACAAAAGCCACCACTGTGACCCCAACAGGTGACAGAACCAGGGTCTGCTTGGGGACAAGGTTGAGGTCACCACAGACCCCAAAAGCTCCAAATTACCCAAAACCCCCTCAAAGGCACCCAAAACCAGCCCTAAACTCCCTTGGGGACCTCCAAGGTTGATGGCACCCCCAGTGACAAAGGCCACCACCTTTGAGTGTCCCCAAGAGGTGACAGAACCAAGGTTCACCCGGGGACAGGTTTGGGGTCACCAGAGACCTCAAAACCTCCAAAATTACCCCAAAAAATCACCCAAAACCAACCCCAAACCCCGTTTGGGGACCTCCAGGACCGATGCCACCTCTTGGTGACAAAGGCCACCCCTGTGACCCCAGGAGGTGACAGGCCCAGAGACGAGCTGGGAACAGATCTGGGGTCACCACAGACCCCAAAAGCTCCAAAATTACCCCAAAAATCACCCAAAACCAACCCAAAACCCCCTTTGGGGACCTCCAGGACCGATGCCACACCCAGTGACAAAAGCCACCACTGAGACCCCAGGAAGTGACAGAAACAGAGACGAGCTGGGGACAGGTCTGGGGTCACCAGAAACTCCAAGATCCCCAAAAAACATCCCCAAAACAACCAAAATTCCCCCAAAATGCCCCAAACCCACCCAAAACCAGCCCCAAACCCCTTGGGGATCTCCAGGAGTGATGCCACCTCTCGGTGACAAAAGCCACCACTGAGACCCCAGGAGGTGACAGGACCAGAGACGAGCTGGGGACAGGTCTGGGGTCACCAGAGACCCCAAAACCTCCAAAATTACCCCAAAAATCACCCAAAATCAACTCAAAACCCCCTTGGGGACCTCCAGGATTAATGTCACCACCTGGTGACAAAAGCCACCACTGAGACCCCAGGAAGTGACAGAAACAGAGACGAGCTGGGGACAGGTCTGGGGTCACCAGAAACTCCAAGATCCCCAAAAAACATCCCCAAAACAACCAAAATCCTCCCAAAATGCCCCAAACCCACCCAAAACCAACCCAAAACCCCTTGGGGACCTCCAGGACCGATGCTACCCCTTGGTGACAAAGGCCACCACTGAGACCCCAGGAGGTGACAGAACCAAGGTTCACCTGGGGACAGGACTGGGGTCACCAGAGATGCCAAAAGCTCCAAAATTACCCCAAAAATCATCCAAAATCAGCCCAAAAACCTCCTTGGGGACACCCAAGGTTGATGCCACCCCCAGTGACAAAGGCCACCACCTTTGAGTGTTCCCAAGAGGTGACAGAACCAGAGACGAGCTGGGAACAGATCTGGGGTCACCACAGACCCCAAAAGCTCCAAAATTACCCCAAAAATCGTTCAAAACCAACCCAAAACCCCCTTTGGGGACCTCCAGGACCGATGCCACCCCCGGTGACCAAGGCCACCACCCCGGGGTGTCCCTGTCCCTCACCGACAAACATGGCCGCCGCCGCCCGCAGCTCCTGCCAGGGGCTCTTGAAGTAGAAGAGGTTGGTGGAGATGAGGCGGCTCAGCAGGGCGGGGTGGCTGCGCACCTGCGGGGACAGCGAGGGGACATCCAGGGGACATCATTGGGGGTGTTGGGGACATTTGGGACATTGAGGGGTTTTGGGGACATTGAGGGGTTTTGGGGACATTGGGGGTGTTGGGGACATTTGGGACATTGGGGGTGTTGGGGACATTGGGGGGTGTTGGGGACATTTGGGACATTGGGGGTGTTGGGGACATTGGGGGTGTTGGGGACATTTGGGACATTGGGGGTGTTGGGGACATTGGGGGTGTTGGGGACATTTGGGACATTGGGGGTGTTGGGGACATTTGGGACATTGAGGGGGTTTGGGGACATTGAGGGGTGTTGGGGCCATCGGGGACATTGGGGACGTTTGGGACACTGAGGGGTGTTGGGGACATCGGGGACATTGGGGACATTTGGGACATTGGGGTACTGGGGACATTGGGGACATTGAGGACATTGAGGGGTGTTGGGGCCATCGGGGACATTGAGGGGTATTGGGGACATTGAGGGTGTTGGGGACATTGGGGACATTGAGGGGTGTTGGTGACTTCAAGGGGTGTTGGGGGTGTTGGGGACATTGAGGGGGATTGGGGACATCAGGTGTGTTGGGGACATTTGGGGACATCGGGGACAATGGGGACATTGGGGACATTTGGGACATTGGGGTACTGGGGACATTGAGGGGGATTGGGGACATCAGGGGTGTTGGGGACATTGGGAATGTTGGGGACATTTGGGACATTTGGGGTGTTGGGGACATTGGGAATGTTGGGGACATTTGGAATGTTGGGGACATTGAGGGTGTTGGGGACACTGAGGGGTGTTGGGGACATTGGGAATGTTGGGGACATTTGGAATGTTGGGGACATTGAGGGGTTTTGAGGACATTGGGGACCTTGGGGGTGTTGGGGACATTGAGGGTGTTGGGGACACTGAGGGGTGTTGGGGACATTTGGGGCGTTGGGGACATTGAGGGTGTTGGGGACATCGGGGACATTGGGGACATTTGGGACATTTGGGACATTTGGGGCGTTGGGGACATTGAGGGCGTTGGGGACATTGAGGGGTTTTGAGGACATTGGGGACCTTGGGGGTGTTGGGGACATTGAGGACATTTGGGACTTCGGGGGTGTTGGGGACATTGACGGGGATTGGGGACATTGGGGAATTGAGGACGTTTGGGACATTGAGAGGTGTTGGGGACATTGGGGACATTGGGGACATTTGGCACATTGGGATACTGGGGACATTAAGGGGGATTGGGGACACTGAGGGGTTTTGGGGCCATCGGGGACATTGAGGGGTGTTGGGGACATTGGGGACATTGAGGGGTGTTGGTGACTTCAAGGGGTGTTGGGGGTGTTGGGGACATTGAGGGGGATTGGGGACATCAGGGGTGTTGGGGACATTGGGGACATCGGGAACAATGGGGACATTGGGGACATTTGGGACATTGGGGTACTGGGGACATTGAGGGGGATTGGGGACATCAGGGGTGTTGGGGACATTTGGGGACATCGGGGACAATGGGGACATTGGGGACATTTGGGACATTGGGGTACTGGGGACATTGAGGGGGATTGGGGACATCAGGGGTGTTGGGGACATTGGGGACATCGGGGACATTGGGGACATTTGGGACATTGGGGTACTGGGGACATTGAGGGGGATTGGGGACATCAGGTGTGTTGGGGACATTTGGGGACATCGGGGACAATGGGGACATTGGGGACATTTGGGACATTGGGGTACTGGGGACATTGAGGGGGATTGGGGACATCAGGGGTGTTGGGGACATTGGGAATGTTGGGGACATTTGGGACATTTGGGGTGTTGGGGACATTGGGAATGTTGGGGACATTTGGAATGTTGGGGACATTGAGGGGTTTTGAGGACATTGGGGACCTTGGGGGTGTTGGGGACATTGAGGGTGTTGGGGACACTGAGGGGTGTTGGGGACATTTGGGGCGTTGGGGACATTGAGGGTGTTGGGGACATCGGGGACATTGGGGACATTTGGGACATTTGGGACATTTGGGGCGTTGGGGACATTGGGAATGTTGGGGACATTGAGCGGTTTTGAGGACATTGGGGACCTTGGGGGTGTTGGGGACATTGAGGACATTTGGGACTTCGGGGGTGTTGGGGACATTGATGGGGATTGGGGACATTGGGGAATTGAGGACGTTTGGGACATTGAGGGGTGTTGGGGACATTAGGGGGTGTTGGGGACATTGGGGACATCGGGGACATTTGGCACATTGGGGATGTTGGGGACATTGAGGGGTGTTGGGGACATTGATGGGGATGGGGGACATCGGGGACATTGGGGACATTTGGGACATTGGGGTACTGGGGACACTGAGGGGTTTTGGGGACATTGGGGGGTGTTGGGGACACTGAGGGGTGTGAACTCCATGAACTCCCCGTGGTGCAGCCCCCGCACATCCCAATGTCCCAATGTCCCCCTGTCCCCGTGTCCGTGTGTCCATCTGTCCCCGTGTCCCCGTGTCCGTCTGTCCGTGTGCCCCAGTGTCTGTGTGTCCATGTGTCCCAATGTCCCCCTGTCCCCGTGTCCGTGTGTCCATCTGTCCCCGTGTCCCCGTGTCCGTGTGTCCCAGCATCTGTGTGTCCCTGTGTCCGTGTCCCCGTGTCCGTCTGTCCGTGTGTCCCAGTGTCTCTGTGTCCATGTGTCCCAATGTCCCACTGTCCATGTGTCCCTGTGTCCGTGTGTCCACCTGTCTGTCTGTCCGCGTGTCCCTGTTGCCCCCATGTCCGTGCGTCCGTGCGTTTGTGCCTCCCTGTGTCCGTGTGTCCCAATGTCCCACTGTCCGCGTGTCCGTGTGTCCCAGTGTCTGTGTGTCCCAATGTCCCACTGTCCATGTGTCCCCGTGTCCCTGTGTCCGTGTGTCCGTATGTCCGTGTGTCCGTGTGTCCCAATGTCCAATTGTCCATGTGTCTGTCCCCATGTCTGTCCATCTGTCTGTCTGTCCCCCTGTCTGTCCGTCCGCCTGTCCGTCTCACCAGCAGCTTGCCAGCCATGTTGATGAACTCTCCGTAGTGCAGCCCCCGCACATCCCGGTGTCCGTGTGTCCATGCGTCCCTGTGTCCGTCTGTCCCCCTGTCCGTCTGTCCCCGTGTCCATCTGTCCCCGTGTCCCCCTGTCGGTCTGTCCGTCTCACCAGCAGTTTGCCGGCCATGTTGATGAACTCCCCGTAGTGCAGCCCCTGCACATCCCAGTGTCCGTGTGTCCCCCTGTCTGTCTGTCCCCCTGTCCCCGTGTCCATCTGTCCGTGTGTCTGTCCCCCCGTCCGTCCATCCGTCCGTCCGTCTCACCAGCACCCTGCCGGCCATGTTGATGAACTCCCCGTGGTGCAGCCCCCGCACATCCCAGTGTCCGTGTGTCCCTGTGTCCCAATGTCCCCCTGTCCGTGTGTCCCCGTGTCCCCCTGTCCGTCCGTCCGTCTGTCCGTCTCACCAGCAGCTTGCCGGCCATGTTGATGAACTCTCCGTAGTGCAGCCCCCGCTCCTCCCGCAGGTGATTCCCGAACATTTCCCGCAGCTCCGGGCAGCCCAGGCTGGGCCCGCACATCCGCAGGGCGAACTTGCAGGCCTGGGAAAACCGGGAATGCCGGGAATGCCGGGGGGGAAACGGCCGGGATTCCCGGGAATCCGGGATGGGCAATTCCTCAGATTGCTGGGAATCCAGAATGGGCAATTCCCAGGAATCCGGGATGGACAATTCCCAGCAATCTGGGATGGGCAACTCCCAGCATTCCCAGGCTGGGCAATTCCCAGCATTCCCGGGAATCTGGGATGAGCAATTCCCAAGCTGGGCAATTCCCAGCATTCCCACAAATCCGAGTTGGGCAATTCCCAGCATTCCCAAGATGGGCAATTCCCAGCATTCCCAGGAATCCGGGATGGGCAATTCCCAGCATTCCCAAGCTGGGCAATTCCCAGCATTCCCAAGATGGGCAATTCCCAGCATTCCCGGGAATCTGGGTTGGCAATTCCCAGCATTCCTGGGCTGGGCAATTCCCAGCATTGCTGGAATCCAGGATGGGCAATTCCCAGCATTCCCAGGAATCCGGGTTGGCAATTCCCAGCATTCCCGGGAATCTTGGATGGGCAATTCCCAGCATTCCCATGAATCCGGGCTGAGCAATTCCAAGCATTCCAGGACAGGCAATTCCCAGGATTTGCAGGAATCTTGGATGGGCAATTCCCAGCATTCCCAAGATGGGCAATTCCCAGTATTCCCAGGAATCTGGGATGGACAATTCCCAGCATTCCCATGAATCCGGGCTGAGCAATTCCAAGCATTCCCGGGCTGGCAATTCCCAGCATTCCCGGGAATCTTGGATGGGCAATTCCCAAGAATACGGATTGGTAATTCCCGGCATTCCCACAAATCTGGGCTGAGCAATTCCCAGCATTCCCGGGCTGGGCAATTCCCAGCATTCCCATGAATCCGGGATGGGCAATTCCCAGCATTCCCAGGCTGGCAATTCCCAGCATTCCCGGGAATCTGGGATGGGCAATTCCCAGCATTCCCATGAATCTGGGCTGGGCAATTCCCAGCATTCCCGGGAATCTTGGATGGGCAATTCCCAGCATTCCCAGGCTGGGCAATTCCCAGCATTCCCATGAATCTGGGCTGGGCAATTCCCAGCACTCCTGGGCCGAGCAATTCCCAGCATTCCCGGGATTCCCGGGAAGGGCAATTCCCAACATTCCCAGGACAGGCAATTCCCAGCATTTGCAGGAATCTTGGATGGGCAATTCCCAGCATTCCCAGGCTGGGCAATTCCCAGCATTCCCATGAATCTGGGCTGGGCAATTCCCAGCATTCCCAGGATGGGCAATTCCCAGCATTCCCATGAATCTGGGCTGGGCAATTCCCAGCATTCCCGGGCTGGGCAATTCCCAGCATTCCCATGAATCCGGGATGGGCAATTCCCAGCATTCCCGGGATTCCCGGGAAGGGGGCGTGGCCTGACCTTGACCACGCCCGGCTGCGGGTCCTGCAGGTGCAGCAGCAGCGTCACCAGCCCGTTCAGGATCTGCTCCGAGAAAACCTCGGAATGGCAGCGGCTGGAGCGGGAGAGGTTCCCGAAGAGGACGATGGACGAGCGCCGCAGCTCCGGGTGCTCCTGGAGGAAAAAAAAAAAAAACAGGGAACGAAACGGGAATCACCGGGAGAAAATCCCCGTCCGGCCCCTCCTGGCATCCCAAATTCCCGCCCTGGGATCCCAAAATCCCGTCCTGGGATCCCAAAATCCCGTCCTGGGATTCCCAAATTTCCCATCCTGGGATCCCCAAATCAAATCTCATGCTGGGATCCCAAAATCCCGCCCTGGGATCCCAAAATCCCATCCTGGGATCCCAAATCCCATCCTGAGATCCCCAAATTAAATCCCATCCCGGGATTCCCAAATTTCCCATCCTGGGATCCCCAAATCCTCATCCTGGGATCCCCAAATCAAATCCCATCCTGGGATTCCCAAATTTCCCATCCTGGGATCCCAAATTCCCCATCCTGGGATCCCAAATCCCATCCTGGGATCCCCAAATCAAATCCCCATGCTGGGATCCCAAAATCCTCATCCAGGAATCCCAAATTTCCCATCCTGGGATCCCAAACCCCCATATCCCGGGATTCCCAAATCCTCATCCTGAAATCCCAAAATCCATCCCCTGATCCCAAAATTCCATCCTGGGATTCCAAAATCCGTCCTTTGATTCCTAATTTCCCATCCTGGGATCCCAAAATCTCCATCTTGTGACCCCAAAATCCCATTCTGGGATCCCAAAATCCTCATCCCGTGATCCCAAAATTCCATCCCGTGACCGCAAAATCCTCATCCAGGGATCCCAAAATCTCCATCCTGGGATCCCAAGATCTGGGATTCCACCCAGTGGGACAATCCCAACTGGACAATCCCAGTGGGACAATTCCAATGGGCAAATCCCAGCGGGAAAACCCCAATGGGCCAATCCCAGTGGACCAATTCCAATGAGAAAATCCCAATGGGCCAATCCCAATTGGACAATCCCAATGGGCCGATCCTATTGGGAAAATCCCATTGGGCCAATCCCAATGGGAAAATCCCAATGGGATAATCCTGATGGGCCAATCCCAATGGGCCAATCCCAACTGGAAAATCCCAATGGGGCATTTCTGATGGGCCAATCCCAGTGGGCCAATCCCAATGGGAAAATCCCATTGGACCAATCCTACTGGGGAATTCCCAATGGGCCAATCCCATTGGACCAATTCCAATGGGAAAATCCCAATGGGCCAATCCAAATGGGGCATTTCTGATGGGCCAGTCCCAATGGGCCAATCCCAAATGGACCAATCCCATTGGGCCAATCCCAATGGACCAATTCCAGTGGGAAAATCCTGATGGCCCAATCCCAATGGGCCAATCCCAACAGGACAATCCTAATGGGAAAATCCCAATGGGCCAATCCCAATGGGCCAATCCCAACAGGACAATCCTAATGGGAAAATCCCAATGGACCAATCCCAGTGGGCCAATCCTAATGGGCCAATCCCAACTGGACAATCCCAATGGGCCAATCCCAATGGGAAAATCCTAATGGGCAAATCCCAGCAGGACAATCCCAATGGGCCAATCCAAATGGGGCATTTCTGATGAGCCAATCCCAATTGGACAATCCCAATGGGCCAATCCCAATTGGGCAATCCCAATGGGCCAATCCCAATGGGACAATCCCAGCTGGACAATCCTAATGGGAAAATCCCAATGGGCCAATCCCATTGGACCAATTCCAATGGGAAAATCCCAATGGGCCAATCCCAATGGACCAATCCCAACTGGACAATCCCAACGGGCCGATCCCAATGGCCCAATCCCAGTGGGCCAATCCTAGTGGGCCAATCCCAATGGGAAAATCCCAATGGACCAATCCCAATGGCCCAATCCCAATAGCCCAATCCCAATGGACCAATCCCAATGGCCCAATCCCAATGGCCCAATCCCAATGGACCAATCACAATGGCCCAATCCCAATAGCCCAATCCCAATGGACCAATCCCAATGGCCCAATCCCAATGGCCCAATCCCAATAGCCCAATCACAATGGGCCAATCCCAATAGCCCAATCCCAATGGGCCAATCTCAATGGGCCAATCCCAACTGGACAATCCCAGCTGGACAATCCCAATGGGAAATTCCCAGCCCAGCCCAGGAACCCGGATGAGAACCCAGGAGAAACCCCCAGCCCCGGGGGAGAAACTCGGGATGGGAAAACCCAACCAACCCCGTTATTCCCGTTATTCCCATTTTCCCAACTCCGGGCACGCCTCCCCGCGGTTCCTCACGCTGTCGAAGAAGGGCCGGATGCGGATGGCCACGCGGAGCAGCGTGGGCTGCACGTCCCGCTCTTCCAGGTGATCCAGGATTTTGGAGAGGCTGGACATGGCCTCCAGCGCCAGCAGGTTGTTGGGATCGTCCTTGTCGTCCATGCCGTTGACCATGGCAGCCAGCAGCTGCGAGCCGTGCCTCCGGATCTGCCGGGAAAAACCAAAAAAAAAAACCTGGAAAACTGGGATACGGAGCTGCTGATCCCGGAGAAAAACGGGATTGAAGGGATCCAGAGGGATCCAGGGGGAGTTTGGGATCTGCTCCCGGGGAAAAAAAAAAAAAAAAAAAAAGAGGGAATGGCCTTAAATGGGGATTTTTGGGAATGTTCCCCTGGAATTTGGGGGGAAACAGGGATTTGGTGGGAATGAGGATTGGGGGAATTCCCGGGAGCAGCTGGATCATCCCAGAGCTCCTGGGGCTGGGAATGGGATCAGGAAGGGGATGGGGGATGGAATTGGGATCTGGGGGAGATCCCCAAATCCCGACGTTCTGGATCATCCTGGAGCTGAGTGGGGTGGGAATGGGATCGGGAATGGGATCGGGAATGGGATCCGGGTGAGATCCTGAAATCCTGATTTTCTGGATCATCCTGGAGCTCCCTGGGTTGGGAATGAGATCAGGAATGGGATCCAGGTGAGATCCCAAAATCCCAATGTTCCGGATCGTCCCGGAGCTCCTCGGGGTGGGGAGGGGATCGGGAATGGGATCAGGAATGGGATCCGGGTGAGATCCCCAAATCCCAACCCTCTGGATCATCCCGGAGCTCCTTGGGGTGGGAATGGAATTGAGAATGGGATCAGGAATGGGATCCAGGTGAAATCCTAAAATCCTGATTTTCTGGATCATCCTGGAGCTCCCTGGGTTGGGAATGAGATCAGGAATGGGATCCAGGTGAGATCTCCAAATCCCGACCCTCTGGATCATCCTGGAGCTCTTCTGGGTGGGAACAGGGTTGGGAATGGGATCAGGAATGGGATCTGAGTGAAATCCCAAAATCCTGATTTTCTGGATCATCCCGGAGCTCCTCAGGGTGGGAATTGGACCAGGAATGGGATCGGGAATGGGATCTGGGTGAGATCCCCAAATCCCAACCCTCTGGATCATCCCGGAGCTCCTCGGGGTGGGAATGGAATTGAGAATGGGATCAGGAATGGGATCCGGGTGAGATCCTAAAATCCTGATTTTCTGGATCATCCTGGAGCTCCTTGGGGTGGGAATGGAATTGGGAATGGGATCAGGAATGGGATCTGGGTGAGATCCCCAAATCCCGACCCTCTGGATCATCCCGGAGCTCCTCAGGGTGGGAACGGGGTTGGGAATGGGGTCGGGAATGGGGAATGGGAAAAATGGGAATGGGGGGATTCCTGGGAGCAGCTGGGGGGGGCTCATCCCGGAGAAAAGTGGGATCGAAGGGATCCAGAGGGATCCAGGATCTGCTCCCAGGGATCGGGGACAGCACCAGAGGGAACGGCCTCGGGCTGGGATTTTTGGGAATATTCCCCTGAAATTGATGGAATTCTGGGATTTGGAGCCTTAGGAAGAAGGGGCAGGGGGTGAGGCTGAGAATTCCCGGGAGAAGCGGCCGATCCCAGGGGGAATTCCTGCGGGAACGTTCCTGGGGATCCCTGGGAAATGGGATCCCAGAATCCTCCTGCTGGGAAAGGCTCCTGAGAATTTCCCAGGATTTTTGGGAGCGGCCCCCGAGAACTTCCCGGGATTTTTGGGAACGGCCCCAGAAAACTTCCCAGGATTTTCAGGAACAGCCTCAGAGAACTTCCTGGGAGTTCTGGCGATGGTTCCGAAAAACTTCCCGAGATTTTTGGGACCGGCCCCAAGAACTTCCCAGGATTTTTGGGAACAGCCTCAGAGAACTTCCCAGGATTTTTGGGAATGGTTTCAAAGAACTTTCCGGGATTTTTGGGAACTGCCCCAGAGAACTTCCCAGGATTTTCGGGAATGGCCCCAAGAACTTCCTGGGATTTTTGGGAACAGCTCCAGAGAACTTCCCGGGATTTTCAGGAATGGCCCCCAAGAACTTCCCAGGATTTTTGGGAACGGTTCCGAAGAACTTCCCGGCATTTTCGGGATTCGTTGCCTCCCGGTTCATCCCAATCTCCATCCCACAAAACCCTCATCCCGATCTTTCCGAGGGAATTCCGACCCTTCCATCCCCTGCTGTCCCGCCTTTCCTGTCCCCCTCCAAATCCCAAATCCCAAATCCCGAATCCCAAATCCCAAACCCCAAACCCCAAATCCCAAATCCCAAATCCCAAACCCCAATCCCCAAATCCCGAATCCCAAATCCCAAACCCCAAATTCCCAAAACCCCAAATTCCCAAATCCCAAACCCCAAACCCCAAATCCCAATCCCCAAACCCCAAACCCCAAACCCCAAACCCCAATTCCCAAATTCCCAAATCCCCAATTCCCCAATTCCCAATCCCCAAATCCCAAACCCCAAATCCCAAACCCCAAATCCCCAGTTCCCAAATCCCAATCCCCAAATCCCAAACCCCAAATCCCAAACCCCAAATCCCAAACCCCAAACCCCAAACCCCAATTCCCAAACCCCAAATCCTAAACCCCAATTCCCAAATCCCCAGTTCCCAATTCCCAAATCCCAAACCCCAATTCCCAAATCCCCAATTCCCAAATCCCAAACCCCAAATCCCCAAACCCCAAATCCCAAACCCCAATTCCCAATCCCCAATTCCCAAATCCCAAATCCCAAACCCCAAACCCCAAATCCCGAATCCCAAACCCCAAACCCCAAACCCCAAATCCCAAATCCCAAACCCCAAACCCCAAACCCCAAATCCCAAACCCCAAATCCCAAACCCCAAACCCCAAACCCCAAATCCCAAACCCCAAACCCCAAACCCAAATCCCAAATCCCAAACCCCAATTCCCAATTCCCAATTCCCAAATCCCAATCCCCAAATCCCAAACCCCAAACCCCAAACCCAAATCCCAAATCCCAATCCCCAAATCCCAATCCCCAAATCCCAAACCCCAAACCCCAAACCCCAAACCCCAAATCCCAAACCCCAAACCCCAAATCCCAAACCCCAAATCCCAAACCCCAAACCCCAAACCCCAAATCCCAAACCCCAAATCCCAAACCCCAAACCCCAAACCCCAAATCCTGAATCCCAAACACCAAACCCCAAACCCCAAATCTGGAATCCCAATCCCCAAACCCCAAATCCCAAACCCCAAACCCCAAATCCCAAACCCCAAACCCCAAACCCAAATCCCAAATCCCAAACCCCAATTCCCAATTCCCAAATCCCAAATCCCAATCCCCAAATCCCAATCCCCAAATCCCAAACCCCAAATCCCAAACCCCAAACCCCAAATCTGGAATCCCAATCCCCAATCCCCAAACCCCAAATCCCAAACCCCAAACCCCAAATCCCAAATCCCAAACCCCAAACCCCAAACCCCAAACCCCAAATCTGGAATCCCAATCCCCAAACCCCAAATCCCAAATCCCAATTCCCAAATTCCCAAATCCCCAATTCCCAATTCCCAAACCCCAAACCCCAATCCCCAAATTCCCAAATCCCAAATCCCCAATTCCCAATTCCCAAACCCCAAACCCCAAATCTGGAATCCCAATCCCCAAACCCCAAATCCCAAACCCTAAACCCCAAACCCCAAACCCCTGAACCCCAATTCCCAATTCCCAAATCCCAAAACCCCAAACCCCGGGAGCTGCTCCCACCTTTTCCGGGGATCCCACGTTCCCGAGGCCCCGCAGCGCCAGCACCCGCACCAGGAGCGCCGGGTCCTTCTCCAGCGCCGCCAGCGCCTCCAGCAGCGGCTCCAGCAGCGCCAGGTCCGTCACCGCCTGGTGCTTCGGCAGCTGGGGAAGGGGAAAAACTCGGGATCAGATGGGAAAAAAAACCTGGAGCCATGGAAAAAAACGCGGGAAAAAAACACTTGGATCCATGGAAAAAACCTCGGGAAAAAAAACCGGATCCATGGAAAAAAAAAACCTCAGGAAAAACCCCCGGATCCAGGAAAAAAGCTCGGGGAAAACCCCTGGATCCATGGAAAAACCTCGGGATGAGCTGGGAAAAAACCCGGATCCATGGAAAAAAACTCAGGGAAAACCCCCGGATCCAGGAAAAAAACCCTCGGGATGAGCCAGGAAAAACCCCCGGATCCATGAAAAAAACTCGGGAAAAACCCCCGGATTCAGGAAAAAAACTCAGGAAAACCCCCCGGATCCATGGAAAAAAAAACTCAGGAAAAACCCCCGGATCCAGGAAAAAAGCTCGGGGAAAACCCCTGGAGCCATGAAAAAAACTCGGGAAAAACCCCTGGATCCATGGAAAAAACTCGGGAAAAGCCCCTGGATCCATGGAAAAAACCTCGGGAAAAACCCCTGGATCCATGAAAAAAACCCTCGGGATGAGCCTGGAAAAACTCCTGGATCCATGGAAAAAAAAACTCAGGAAAACCCCCCGGATCCATGGAAAAAAAAACTCAGGAAAAACCCCCGGATCCAGGAAAAAAGCTCGGGGAAAACCCCTGGAGCCATGAAAAAAACTCGGGAAAAACCCCTGGATCCATGGAAAAAACCTCGGGAAAAACCCCTGGATCCATGAAAAACACTCGGGAAAAACCCCTGGATCCATGAAAAAACCTCGGGAAAAACCCCTGGATCCAGGAAAAAAACTCGGGAAAAACCCCTGGAGCCATGAAAAAAACTCGGGAAAAACCCCTGGAGCCATGAAAAAAACTCGGGAAAAACCCCTGGATCCAGGAAAAACACTCAGGAAAAACCCCCGGATCCAGGAAAAAAACTCGGGAAAAACCCCTGGAGCCATGAAAAAAACTCGGGAAAAACCCCCAGATCCAGGAAAAAAACTCGGGAAAAACCCCTGGAGCCAGGAAAAAACCTCGGGATGAGCTGGGAAAAACCCCTGGATCCATGGAAAAAAAAACTCAGGAAAAACCCCCGGATCCAGGAAAAAAAACTTGGGAAAAACCCCTGGATCCAGGAAAAAAACTCGGGAAAAACCCCCAGATCCAGGAAAAAAACTCGGGAAAAACCCCCAGATCCAGGAAAAAAACTCGGGAAAAACCCCCAGATCCAGGAAAAAAACTCGGGAAAAACCCCTGGATCCAGGAAAAAAACTCAGGATGAGCCGGGAAAAACCTCGGGATGAGCCAGGAAAAACCCCTGGATCCATGGAAAAAACCTCGGGATGAGCCGGGAAAAACGGGTTTTGATGAAGCTTTGGGGAAATTGGAGGATTTTTGGGAATATTCTGGAGAGCCACTCTGGGCTGGAATTGTCTTCTCCTTCCCCTCAGCTCCGGCTGGAATTTGAAACCCTCCGAGATCCGAGCAGGCTCGGGATTCCGGGATGGGAATTCCAGCCCGGAGCTGCTCCAGGGAGCTGCTGAGTTGGGTTCCGGATCCGAGGGACGGGGAGGCGGGAAAGGCGCGGAGTCACCGCGGACCTTGGGATGGGACGGGAGCGTGGAGGTGGGGAAGGGGGAGAAGCTGAGGGAAGGGAGGGATCCAGGGATGGATGGATCCATGGATGGATGGATGGATGGATGGATGGATGGATGGATGGATCCATGGATGGATGGATGGATGGATGGATGGATTCATGGATGGATGGATTCATGGATGGATGGATGGAGGGATGGATGGATGGATCCATGGATGGATGGATCCATGGATGGATGGATGGATGGATGGATGGATGGATCCATGGATGGATAGATTCATGGATGGATGGATGGATGGATGGATTCATGGATGGATGGATGGATCCATGGATGGATGGATGGATGGATGGATGGATGGATCCATGGATGGATGGATGGATGGATGGATTCATGGATGGATGGATGGATCCATGGATGGATGGATGGATGGATGGATGGATGGATGGATGGAGGGATGGATGGATGGATCCATGGATGGATGGATGGATGGATGGATAGATTCATGGATGGATGGATGGATGGATGGATGGATGGATGGATTCATGGATGGATGGATGGATCCATGGATGGATGGATGGATGGATGGAGGGATGGATGGATCCATGGATGGATAGATTCATGGATGGATGGATTCATGGATGGATCCATGGATGGATGGATGGATCCATGGATGGATGGATGGATGGATGGATGGATGGATGGATGGATCCATGGGATGGATGGATGGATGGATGGATGGATGGATGGATGGATCCATGGATGGATCCATGGGATGGATGGATGGATGGATGGATGGATGGATGGATGGATGGATGGATGGATGGATGGATGGATTCATGGATGGATGGATGGATCCATGGATCCATGGATGGATGGATGGATGGATGGAGGAATCCATGGATACACAGATCCATGGGATGGAGAGATGGAAGGATGGAAGAATGGATGGATGGATGGAGAGATGGATGGAACCATAGATGGAATCATGGATGGACAGTTTCATGGATGGATGGATGGATGGATCCATGGATGGATGGATGGATCCATGGATGGATGGATGGATGGATCCATGGATGGATGGATGGATGGATGGATGGATGGATCCATGGATGGATGGATGGATGGATCCATGGATGGATGGATGGATGGATGGATGGATGGATCCATGGATGGATGGATGGATGCATGGAGGAATCCATGGATACACAGATGCATGGGATGGAGGGATGGACAGATGGACGGATGGATGGATGGAACCATAGATGGAACCACGGATGGCACAGATCCGTGGATGGACAGATCCATGGATCCAGGGATGGATGGATTCAGGGACGGACAGACCCAAGGACAGAGGGACACATCCACAACTGGACGGATCCCTGGATCCATGGATGGACGGATCCCTGGATCCATGGATGGACAGATCCCTGGACCCCCGGCTGGAGGAGCAGCCGGCCACCGCGGTGCTCCGGGCTCACCTCAGCCAGGAAGGCGGCGCCGGTCACCCTCTGGCACTCGGAGACGCTTCCCAGCACCGGGATCAGGCCCCGGACGATGGGCGGGAGCCGGGGCCCGCAGAGCCGAGCCATGGCCCTGCGTGGGAACAGCACCAGGAATTCTGGGAATCCCGGGAATCCCAGGAACTCGGAAAAGCCCAGAAATCCCAGAAATCCCGAAAATCCCAGAAATCCCGGAAATCCCAGAAATCCCAGAAATCCCAGAAATCTCCAAAATGCCAGAAATCCCAAAAATGCCAGAAACCCCCAAAATCCCAGAAATCTCAAAAATCCCAGAAATCCCAGAAATCCTGGAAATCTCAAAAGTGCCAGAAACCCCAAAAATCTCAGAAATCCCAAAAATCTCAGAAATCCCAGAAATCCCAGAAACCCCAAAAATCCCAGAAACCCCAAAAATCCCAGAAATCTCAAAACCCCCAGAAATCCCAGAAATCCCGAAAATCCCAGAAACCCCGAAAATCCCAAAAATCCCAGAAATCCCAATCTCTGGGGAAGGACCTGGAGCATCCCGGACACCCCATCCGGGTTTTCTTCGGGACGAGTCGCTCCGGAATTCTCGGGAAGTTCCCCCAAAAGTCGGGAAATCCCAAATCCAGGATTATCCCTGGATGATCCCGGAATTTCCCGGGATTTGGGTTGGATTTGGGATTGGGATTGGATGTGGGGTTGGGTCTGGGTTTGGGTCTAGGAATTCCCTGGGAAAAGCCCCTAAATCCCAAAATTCCCCGGGAAAAACCCCTAAATCCCAGAATTCCCCAGGAAAAGACCCTAAACCCAGAATTCCCAGAAAAAAATCCCCTAAATTCCAGAATTCCCTGGAAAAGCCCCTCAATCCCACCCAGCTTCCCCTAAACCCCAGAATTCCCAGGAAAAAGCCCCTAAACCCCGGAATTCCCAGAAAAAACCCCCAAAAAACTAAATCCTGGAATTCCCCAGGAAAAAATCCCCTAAATCCCAGAATTCCCAGGAAAAAGCCCCTAAATCCCAGAATTCCCTGGAAAAGCCCCTAAACCCTGGAATTCCCTGAGAAGAGCCCCTAAATCCCAGAATTCCCAGGAAAAATCCCCTAAATCCCAGAATTCCTTGGGAAAAGCCCCTCAATCCCAAAATTCCCCAGGAAGAGCCCCTAAATCCCAGAATTCCCAGGAAAAATCCCATAAATCCCAGAATTCCTTGGAAAAGCCCCTCAATCCCATGCAGCTGCCCCTAAACCCCAGAATTCCCAGAAAAAAAACCCAAAAAACTAAATCCTGGAATTCCCCAGGAAAAAATCCCCTAAATCCCAAAATTCCCCGGGAAAAACCCCTAAGTCCCAGAATTCCCAGGAAAAGCCCCTAAATCCCAGAATTCCCAGGAAAAATCCCATAAATCTGAGAATTCCTTGGGAAAAGCCCCTAAATCCCGGAATTCCCAGGAAAAATCCCATAAATCTGAGAATTCCTTGGGAAAAGCCCCTAAATCCTGGAATTCCCTGAGAAGAGCCCCTAAATCCCAGAATTCCCAGGAAAAATCCCATAAATCCCAGAATTCCTTGGAAAAGCCCCTCAATCCCATGCAGCTGCCCCTAAACCCCAGAATTCCCAGGAAAAAAAACCACTAAATCCTGGAATTCCCCAGGAAAAAATCCCCTAAATCCCAGAATTCCCAGGAAAAGCCCCTAAATCCCAAAATTCCCAGGAAAAAGCCCCTAAATCCCAGAATTCCCTGGAAAAGCCCCTAAACCCTGGAATTCCCTGAGAAGAGCCCCTAAATCCCAGAATTCCCAGGAAAAATCCCATAAATCCCAGAATTCCTTGGAAAAGCCCCTCAATCCCATGCAGCTGACCCGTAACCCCAGAATTCCCAGAAAAAAAAAACCTAAACCTTGGAATTCCCAGGAAAAATCCCGTAAATCCCAGAATTCCCTGGAAAATCCCCTAAATCCCGGAATTCCCAGGAAAAATCCCATAAATCTGAGAATTCCTTGGGAAAAGCCCCTAAATCCCAGAATTCCCTGAGAAGAGCCCCTAAATCCCAGAATTCCCAGGAAAAATCCCATAAATCCCAGAATTCCTTGGAAAAGCCCCTCAATCCCATGCAGCTGACCCATAACCCCAGAATTCCCAGAAAAAAAAAACCTAAACCCTGGAATTCCCAGGAAAAAATCCCCTAAATCCCAGAATTCCCAGGAAAAGCCCCTAAACCCCAGAATTCCCTGGAAAAGCCCCTAAACCCTGGAATTCCCTGAGAAGAGCCCCTAAATCCCAAAATTCCCAGGAAAAATCCCCTAAATCCCAGAATTCCCTGGAAAAGCCCCTAAACCCCAGAATTCCCAGGAAAAAGCCCCTAAATCCCGGAATTCCCAGGAAAAATCCCCTAAATCCCAGAATTCCCAGGAAAAATCCCCTAAATCCCAGAATTCCTTGGAAAAGCCCCTCAATCCCATGCAGCTGCCCCTAAACCCCAGAATTCCCAGAAAAAAACCCAAAAAACTAAATCCTGGAATTCCCCAGGAAAAAATCCCCTAAATCCCAGAATTCCCAGGAAAAGCCCCTAAATCCCGGAATTCCCAGGAAAAATCCCATAAATCTGAGAATTCCTTGGGAAAAGCCCCTAAATCCCAGAATTCCCTGGAAAAGCCCCTAAACCCTGGAATTCCCTGAGAAGAGCCCCTAAATCCCAGAATTCCCAGGAAAAATCCCCTAAATCCCAGAATTCCTTGGGAAAAGCCCCTAAATCCCAGAATTCCCTGGAAAAGCCCCTAAATCCCAGAATTCCCAGGAAAAATCCCCTAAATCCCAGAATTCCTTGGGAAAAGCCCCTCAATCCCGGAATTCCCCGGGAAAACCCCCCCTCAATCCCAAAATTCCCTGAGAAGAGCCCCTAAATCCCAGAATTCCCAGGAAAAATCCCCTAAATCCCAGAATTCCTTGGGAAAATCCCCTAAATCCCAGAATTCCCAGGAAACCCCCCCCCCCCCGAAGGCTGGAATTCCGTACCCGGCCAGGAGGGCGATGCCCTGGTGGTGCCGTTGGGGGTTTTCCAGCAGCTCCCAAGCCCGGAGCTCTCCAGGTCCCGCTCGACGGCCTCGAGCCCGGCCCGGGACAGCAGAGCCCGCAGGGCGGCCACGGCGCTGCCGGGGAAATCGGGATCGGGATTTGGGGTCGGGATTTGGGATTTGGGGTTTGGGGTTTGGGATTTGGGGTTTGGGATCGGCCTCGAGCCCGGCCCGGGAGAGCAGAGCCCGCAGGGCGGCCACGGCGCTGCCGGGGAAAATTGGGATTTGGGATTGGGATTGGGGTTGGGATTTGGGGTTGGGATTGGGATTTGGGGTTGGGATTTGGGGTTGGGATTGGGATTTGGGGTTGGGATTTGGGGTTGGGATCAGGATTTGGGGTTGGGATTGGGGTTGGGATTGGGGTTGGGATTTGGGATCAGGATTGGGATTTGGGGTTTGGGATCGGCCTCGAGCCCGGCCCGGGAGAGCAGAGCCCGCAGGGCGGCCACGGCACTGAGGGGGAAATCGGGATTGGGATTTGGGGTTGGGATTTGGGGTTTGGGGTTGGGATCGGGATTTGAGGTTGGGATTTGGGGTTGGGATTTGGGATTTGGGATCGGCCTCAAGCCCGGCCCGGGAGAGCAGAGCCTGCAGGGCGGCCACAGCGCTGAGGGGAAAATTGGGATTGGGATCAGGATTGGGATTTGGGGTTGGGATTTGGGGTTGGGATCGGCCTCGAGCCCGGCCCGGGACAGCAGAGCCCGCAAGGCGGCCACGGCGCTGAGGGGAAAATTGGGATTGGGATTTGGGATTGGGGTTGGGATTTGGGGTTGGGATTTGGGGGTTGGGATTTGGGATCAGGATTGGGATTTGGGGTTTGGGATCAGCCTCGAGCCCAGCCCGGGAGAGCAGAGCCCGCAGGGCGGCCACGGCGCTGCCGGGGAAATCGGGATTGGGATTTGGGATTTGGGATTTGGGATTTGGGATTTGGGATTTGGGATTTGGGGTTTGGGATTTGGGGTTTGGAATCGGCCTCGAGCCCAGCCCAGGAGAGCAGAGCCCGCAGGGCGGCCACGGCGCTGAGGGGAAAAGTGGGATTGGGATCAGGATTTGGGGTTGGGATTGGGATTTCGGGTTGGGGTTTGGGATTGATTGGGATTTGGGCTTTGTGTCAGGTTTTGGGGTTGGGATTTGGGGTTGGGATTGATTGGAATTTGTGTCAGGTTTTGGGGTTGGGATTTGGGGTTGGGGTTGATTGGGATTTGGGATTTGTGTCAGGATTTTGGTTGGGATTTGGGGTTGGGATCGGCCTCGAGCCCGGCCCGGGACAGCAGAGCCCGCAGGGCATCCACGGCACTGCAGAGGAAATAGGGATCAGGATTGGGATTGGGATCAAGTTTGGGATTTAGGATTGGGATTTGGGGTTGGGATCGGGATTTGGGGCTGGGATCGGGATTTGGGGTTGGGATTTGGGGTCGGGATTGGGATCAGGATTGGATTTGGGATTGAAGATTGGATTAGAGATTGGATTGGGGGTTGGGTTTGGGATTGGTTCTGGGATGGCACTCAGGATTGGGATTTGGGATTGGGACTGGATATGGGGTTGGGTCTGGGATTGGATCTGGGATTGGTTCTGAATTGGATTTAGGATTGGGTCTGGGAGTGGATTTGGGATTTCATGTGGGATTGGTGCTGGGATTGGTTCTGGGATTGCATTCAGGATTGGGATTTGGGGTTGGATTTGAGATTGGGATTGGGTTTGGGATTGGATTTGGGATCAGGATTTGGATTTGGGGTTGGATTTGGGATGGAGGTTGGGATTGGGATTGGATTTGGGGTTGGATTTGGGGTTGGTTGGATCAGGGATTGGATTGGGGGTTGGGTCAGGGGTTGGATTTAGGATTGGGTTTGGGGTTGGATGTGAGGTTGGGATTTGGATCAGATCTGGGACCAGATTCAGGTTTGGGATTTGCGGTTGGGTTTGGGATCAAGACTTGGATTCCGGATCCCATTTGAGATTGGATTTGGGGTTGGGATTGGTTCTGGGATTGGATCTGGGATCAGATTCAGGTTTAGGATTTGGGGTTGGGATTGGATTGGATTTGGGATTGGGTTTGGATCTGGGATTGGTTCTGGGATTGGTGCTGGGATTGGATGTGGGGTGGGATTTAGGTTTGGGATTGGATGTGGGGTTGGGTCTGGGATTGGTTCTGGGATTGGATTTAGGATTGAGTCTGGAACTGGATTTGGGATTGGGTCCGGGATTGGGTCTGGGATTGGGATTGGATGTGCAGTTGGGTTGGGACTGGGTCTGGCATTGGGTTTGGGACAGGATTTGGATTTTGGATTGGGTTTGGGACTGGATCTGGAACTGGATCCAGGACTGGTTTTGGGATTGGATTTGGGTTTGGGGTGGAATTTGGATCTGGGAACGGGTTTGGGATTTGGGGCTGGATGCAGGATTGGATTTTGGGATCGGGTTTGGATCTGGGAATGGGTTTGGGATTTGGCGCTGGTTCCAGGATTGGATTTGGGATTGGGTTTGGGGTGGGATTTGGATCTGGGAATGGGTTTGGGATTTGGGGCTGGATCCAGGATTGGATTTGGGATTGGGTTTGGGATCGGGTTTGGATCTGGGAACGGGTTTGGGATTTGGGGCTGGATCCAGGATTGGATTTTGGGATCGGGTTTGGATCTGGGAATGGGTTTGGGATTTGGCGCTGGTTCCAGGATTGGATTTGGGATTGGGTTTGGGGTGGGATTTGGATCTGGGAATGGGTTTGGGATTTGGGGCTGGATCCAGGATTGGATTTTGGGATCGGGTTTGGATCTGAGAATGGGTTTGGGATTTGGCGTGGGATCCAGGATTGGATTTGGGATTCGGTTCGGAATTGGATTCAGGATTGAATTTGGGATTGGATTTGGGACTGGATCCGAAATTAGATCCAGGACTGGCTTTGGGATTGGATCCGGGATTGGCTCCGGCTCCATCCCCGATGTCCCCAGGGAATTCCGTGCCTGGACACTCCAGGAATTCCGGGCTGGAGCGACTCCAGCGCACCAGGAACAGAATCCAGACAAAAAAAACCCAAAAAAAAACTGGAAAGGAAAAAAAAACTCCGGAGCTACTGGAAGGAATTATCTTTTTTTTTTTTTTTTCGTGGAAGGAAGGATTTACGGCCTCGGGATTGTTTTGTCTCGGAGCAACATCTGGAAAAGATCCTTTCCCTCCCGTCAAAACACCGGGAAAGCCGAGCCAGGGAGAAATCCCGGCTGCCGGAACGGGGATCCCACACGCACCGAGGGAATCCGGGATTTCGGGAGCTGCCGGCCCGGAATTTTCCCGTCGGGATTTATCCCAAATTCCCTGGGGAGCCTCTGGGATTTGGGGGCGGGAGGGGGTGGGGGGGGAGAGAATCCCAAGGATTCCAGGAATGCTGGGAATTCGGGAATAACGATGGAAAATCCATCCCGAACGCCTTCCCAGAGGTTTCTTCCCACCTCCCAAAAACGGATTCCCGATGGAAAATCCCGGAGTTTTCCCAAAAAAAAAAAAAAAGTCACCCAGAGGAACGGGAAGGACAAAATTCCAGGAAAAAAAAAAACCAAAACAACAAAAAAGCCGGAGAGCCAAGGAGACCTTAATGAAGGATTAATTAGGGATTGATTAATTAATTCTGTCCAGAGAAATCTACCAAGATTGGGAAATCCTGGATTTCGGGATGATCCCATTCCCGGTATCCCGGGATGGGAGAATTCCAGGCAGCTCCATGGAATTCCAGGCTGGTTTGGGTGGGAATTTCGGGATCGTCCCATTCCCAATCTTCCCGTGGGACGCCTCCCCACATCCCACCCTTTCCCCACAGAATTCCCAGGTTTTCCTACAGGATTCCCACATTTTCCCCCAAGAATTCCCACTTCCCCCCCCAAATTCCTACTTTTCCCCTCAGAATTCCCACATTTCCCCCCGAGAATTCCCAATTTTCCCTTGGAATTCCTTCTTTTCCCCACAAAATTCCATCTTATCCCACAGAATTCCCACATTTCCCCAAGGAATTCCTGCTTTTCCCATGGAATTCCCGCTTTTTCCATGGAATTCTCTCATTTCCCACACAATTTCCATGCTTCCCCCTGGATTTCCCACATTTCCCACAGAATTCCCACATTTCCCCCCAGAATTCCCACTTTTCCCATGGAATTCCCACTTTTCCCATGGAATTCCCTCATTTCCCCCCGGAATTCCCAATTTTCCCTTGGAATTCCTGCTTTTCCCCACAAAATTCCATCCTTTCCCACAGAATTCCCACATTTCCCCAAGGAATTCCCGCTTTTCCCATGGATTTCCCTCATTTCCCACACAATTTCCACCTTTCCCCCAGGAATTCCCACATTTTCCCCCCCGAATTCCCACTTTTCCCCCAGGAATTCCCATATTTCCCACAGAATTCCGACTTTCCCCTTGGAATTCCTGCCCTTTCCCCCCAGAATTCCCAGTTTTCCCCACAGAACTCCCACTCCTCCCACACAATTCCCACCTTTCCCCATGGAATTCCCAGCTCTTCCGATGGAATTCCCACATTTCCTCACAGAATTCCCTCTTTTCCCCACAAAATTCCCACTTTTCCCCTCCTAGAATTCCTACTTTTCTGTAGAATTCCCACTTTTCCCCAGGAAGTCCCACATTTTCCCTGGGAATTTCCACCTTTCCCCTTGGAATTCCCACTTTTTCCCCCAAAATTCCTGCCCTTTCCCCACGGAGAATTCCCCTGGGAATTCTCACTTTTCCCAGGGAATTCCTGCATTTTCCCACAGAATTCCATCTTTTCCCACAGAATTCCCACTTTCCCCCCCAGAATCTCCACTTTTCCCCAAGAATTCCCACATTTTCCCTGGGAATTCCCACCTTTCCGCCAGAATTCCCACCTCACCCCCCAGAATTCCCACCTTTCCCTACAAAATTCCATCTTTTCCCACAGAATTCCCACATTTCCCCCCAGAATTCCTACATTTCCCCCCGGAATTCCCACTTCTCCCCCCAGAATTCCCACATTTCCCATGGAATTCCCACTTTTCCCCTGGGAATTCCCACTTTTCCCCCGAGAATTCCCTCATTTTCCCATGGAATTCCCTCATTTCCCACACAATTCCCACACTTCCCCCAGAATTCCCACTTTCCCCCCCAAAATCTCCACTTTTCCCCAAGAATTCCCACACTTCCCCACAGAATTCCCACCCTTTTCCCACACAATTCCCACTTTTCCCCACAGAATCCCTGCCCTTTCCCTACAATATTCCATCTTCCCCCAGAGAATTCCCGCTTTCCTATGGAATTCCTGCTTTCCCCCCCAGAATTCCCACCCTTTCCCCACAGAATTCCATCTTTTCCCACAGAATTCCTACATTTCTCCCCAGAATTCTCTCATTTCCCCCAGGAATTCCCACTTTTCCCATGGAACTCCCACATTTTCCCCCAGAATTCCCAATTTTCCCCCGGAATTCCTGCTTTTCCCCCCAAAATTCCATCTTTTCCCCCAGAATTCCCACTTTCCCCCTGGAATTCCTGCCCCTTTCCCCCCAGAATTCCCAGTTTTCCCCACAGAACTCCCACTTCTCCCACAGAATTCCCACCTTTCCCCATGGAATTCCCAGTTCTTCCTATGGAATTCCCACATTTCCTCACAGAATTCCCACCTTTTTTCCCCCCAGAATTCCCACATTTCCCCCTGGAATTCCTGCTTTTCCCAAGGGAATTCCTGCCTTTTCTCCCAGAATTCCCACATTTTCCCCCAGAATTCTCTCATTTCCCCCAGGAATTCCCTCTTTTCCCATGGAATTCCCACATTTCCCACAGAATTCCCACATTTTCCCCCGGAATTCCCACATTTTCCCCCGGAATTCCTGCTTTCCCCCCCAAAATTCCATCTTATCCCACAGAATTCCCACTTTTCCCCTGGGAATTCCCACATTTCCCACCGGAATTCCCACATTCCCCCTGGAATTCCCACATTTTCCCCAGAATTCCCACATTTTCCCCCAGATTTCCCACTTTTCCCATGGAATTCCCTCATTTCCCACACAATTCCCACATTTCCCACAGAATTCCCACATTTTCCCCCGGAATTCCTGCTTTTCCCCACAGAATTCCCACATTTCCCACACAATTCCCACTTTTCCCCCATGGAATTCCCAGTTTTTCCCCCCGGAATTCCCGGTTTTTTCCCCGCTCACCTGCCGGCCTGGGGGTTCCCCTTTTCCCGGGATTTGGGGCCGGGGCGGGCGCCGGGAGCGGCCCAGGAGCAGCAGGAGGCTCCGGAAAAGCTCCGGGAATCGCTTCAGGACCGCGGGAGCCGCCTCCGGCACCGACAGCAGCTCGGCCAGGGCCAGCGGGGCCTGCGGGGAAAACCGGGAATGAAACGGGAATGCTGAGAGGGAAAAGCGGGAATGCTGAGGGGAAAAATGGGAAAAAATGGGAAAAAAATGGGAAAAAATGGGAAAAAATGGGAAAAAATGGGAAAAAATGGGAATGCTGTGGGAAAAGTGGGAATGCTGAGGGGAAAAATGGGAAAAAATGGGAAAAAAATGGGAAAAAATGGGAAAAAATGGGAATGCTGTGGGAAAAGTGGGAATGCTGAGGGAAAAGCGGGAATGCTGAGGGAAAAACCTCGGGAAAAACTGGAAAAACCCTGGGAAAAACTGGGAATGCTGATGGAAAAACTGGGAATGCTGAGGGAAAAACCGGGAAAAATTGGGAAAAACCAGGAAAACCCGGGAATGCTGAGGGAAAAACTGAGAAAAATGGGGAATGCTGAGGGAAAAACTGGGAATCTTGAGGGAAAAGCGGGAATGCTGAGGGAAAAGCAGGAAAAACATCAGGAAAAACTGGGAATGCTGAGGGAAAAGTGGGAAAAACCGGGAATGCTGAGGGAAAACCGGGAATGCTGAGGGAAAAACCGGGGAAAAAACGGAATGCTGAAGGAAAAACTGGGAAAAACATCAGGAAAAACTGGGAATGCTGAGGGAAAAGTGGGAAAAACTGGAAAAACCCTGGGAAAAACTGGGAATGCTGAGGGAAAAACTGGGGAAAACCGGGAATGCTGAGGGAAAACTGGGAATGCTGAGGGAAAAACGGGGAAAAATCGGGAATGCTGAGGGGAAAACAGGGGAAAAATGAGAATGCTGAGGGAAAACTGGGAATGCTGAGGGAAGAATGGGAATGCGGGCGGAAAACCCGGGGAAAAATGGGAAAAACTGGGAATGCTGTGGGAAAAACCAGGAATGTTGAGGGAAAACCAGGAAAAACTGGGAATGCTGAGAGAAAACCAGGAAAAACTGGGAAAAACTGGCAATGCTGAGGGAAAAAACCGGGAATGTTGAGGGGAAAACTGGGAATGCTGCAGGGGAAAGTGGGAAAAACCCCGGGAAAAACCGGGAATGCTGAGGGAAAAACTGGGAAAAACGGGAAATGTTGAGGGAAAAGCAGGAAAAACATCGGGAAAAACCGGGAATGCTGAGGGAAAAATGGGAATGCTGCAGGAAAAACTGGGAAAAAATTGGGAATGCTGAGAGAAAAACCGGGAAAAATTGAGAAAAATTGGGAAAAACTGGGAATGCCGACAGAAAAACCAGGAAAAACCTCAGGAAAAACTGTGAATGCTGCAAGAAACGGGGAAAAACCGGGAATGCTGAGGGGAAAACCTCAGGAATAACTGGGAATGCTGCAGGGAAAGTGGGAAAAACCGGGAATGCTGAGGGAAAACCAGGAAAAATTGGGAAAAACTGGGAATGTTGAGAGAAAAACCGTGAATGTTGAGGGAAAAACCTCAGGAAAAACTGGAAAAACCCCGGGAAAAAACCAGGAATGTTGAGGGAAAAACTGGGAATGCTGTGGGGAAAACCACGTTTTTTTTTGTGGGGAATCCGGGGATTTCTGGGAATTCTCCAGAATTTTCTGGATTTGGGGTTTTTTTCCGGGATTTTTCTGGGATTTCTCTGGGAATTTTTTCGGGAATTTTGGGGAATTTTGGGGGCTGACTCACGGCCAGGCCGCCTTTGCTCTCCGTGCCGGGATTTTCCCGCTCCAGCTGCTCCAGGAGCTGCTCCAGCACCTGCGGGACCAGCGCCGGCTCCGAGCCCAGCGCCCGCCACTGCCAGCGCCGCCCGCTGCCCCCCGGAGAGAGAGAGAGAGAGAGAACGTTCCGGAATGTCGGGGATTTTATGGGGATTTTTTGGGAATTTTTTTGGGATTTTTGGGGGATTTTTGGGGGATTTTTTGGGATTTTTTTGGGATTTTTTTTGATTTTTTTTGGATTTTTTTTGGATTTTTTTTTATTTTTGAGGATTTTCTGGGAATTTTTTTGGGATTTTTTGGGGATTTTTTTGGAATTTTTTGGGGATTTTTTGGGGATTTTTGGGGGAATTTTTGAGGATTTTTTTTTTGGATTTTTTGGGAATTTTTGGGGATTTTTTAGGGATTTTTTTGGGATTTTGGGGATTTTTTTGTGAATTTCTGGGGATTTTATGGTAATTTTCTGGGGATGTTTTAGTAATTTTATGGAGATTTTTGGAGATTTTTTGGGATTTTTTTTTGGATTTTTGGGGAATTTTTGGGATTTTCTGGGGATTTTTTTGGGATTTTTGGGGAATTTCCTGGGAATTCCTGGGGCCAGCGCCGGCTCCGAGCCCAGCGCCCGCCACTGCCAGCGCCGCCCGCTGCCCCCCGGAAAAAGAGAGAGAGAGAAGGTTCCGGAATGTCGGGGATTTTTGGGGATTTTTGGGAATTTTTTTGGATTTTTTTGGATTTTTTTGTGATTTTTTTGTGATTTTTTTGTGATTTTTTTGTGATTTTTGGGGGATTTTTTGGGGTTTTATGGGGATTTTATGGGGATTTTTTGAGGATTTTTTGGGATTTTTTGGGGGTTTTCTGGGAATTTTCTGGGGATTTTCCTGGGAATTCCTGGGGCCAGCGCCGGCTCCGAGCCCAGCACCCGCCACTGCCAGCGCCGCCCGCTGCCCCCCGGAAAGAGAGAGAGAGAGAGAGAAGGTTCCGGAATGTCGGGGATTTTATGGGGATTTTTTGGGAATTTTTTTGGGATTTTTTTGGGATTTTTTTGGGATTTTTTGGGATTTTTTTGGGATTTTTTGGGATTTTTTGGGGATTTTTTTTCATTTTTGAGAATTTTCTGGGAATTTTTTGGGATTTTTTTGGGATTTTTTTAGAATTTTTTTGGGAATTTTTGGGGATTTTTTGGGGAATTTTTGAGGATTTTTTTGGGATTTTTTTGGGATTTTTGGGGATTTTTTAGGGATTTTTTTGGTATTTTGGGGGATTTTTTTTGTGGATTTCTGGGGATTTTATGGTAATTTTCTGGGGATTTTTTAGTAATTTTGTGGAGATTTTTGGAGATTTTTTGGGATTTTTTTTTTGGATTTTTGGGGAATTTTTGGGATTTTTTTGGGAATTCTTTGGGATTTTTTAGGGATTTTTTGGGGATTTTTGGGGAATTTCCTGGGAATTCCTGGGGTCAGCGCCGGCTCCAAGCCCAGCGCCCGCCACTGCCAGCGCCGCCCGCTGCCCCCCGGAGAGAGAGAGAGAGAGAGAACATTCCGGAATGTCGGGGATTTCATGGGGATTTTTTGGGAATTTTTTGGGGATTTTGGGGGGATTTTTTGGGATTTTTTTGGGATTTTTTTGGGATTTTTTTTGATTTTTTTTGGATTTTTTTTCATTTTTGAGGATTTTCTGGGGATTTTCTGGGGATTTTTTTGGGATTTTTTGGGGATTTTTTTGGGGATTTTTTGGGGATTTTTTGGAATTTTTTAGGGATTTTTTTGGGATTTTGGGGGATTTTTTTGTGAATTTCTGGGGATTTTATGGTAATTTTCTGGGGATTTTTTAGTAATTTTATGGAGATTTTTGGAGATTTTTTGGGGATTTTTTTTTTTGATTTTTGGGGAATTTTTGGGTTTTTTTGGGGAATTCTTTGGGATTTTTTAGGGATTTTTTTGGGGATTTTTGGGGAATTTCCTGGGAATTCCTGGGGCCAGCGCCGGCTCCGAGCCCAGCGCCCGCCACTGCCAGCGCCGCCTGCTGCCCCCCGGAGAGAGAGAGAGAGAGAGAGAAGGTTCTGGAATGTCGGGGATTTTCTGGGGAATTTTGGGGAATTTTTTGGGATTTTTTTGGGATTTTTTTGGGATTTTTTGGGATTTTTTTTGGATTTTTTTCATTTTTGGGGATTTTTTTTGGATTTTATGGGGATTTTTTGAGGATTTTAAAGGGATTTATGGAGATTTTTTGGGGAATTTTTGGAGATTTTTTTGGGATTTTTTTGGGAGTTTTTTGGATTGTATGGGGATTTTATGGGGATTTTTTAGGGATTTTCTGTGGAATTTTTGGGGATTTTTTTTGGATTTTCTGGGAATTTTTTTGGGATTTTTTTGGGATTTTCTGAGGATTTTTTTGGGATTTTTTTGGGATTTTTTAGTAATTTTATGGAGATTTTTGGAGATTTTTTTGGGATTTTTTTTTTATTTTTGGGGAATTTTTGGGATTTTTTGGGGAATTTTTGAGGATTTCTTGGGGATTTTTTTGGGATTTTCTGGGGATTTTTTAGGGATTTTTTTTGGATTTTGGGGGATTTTTTTGTGAATTTCTGGGGATTTTTTTGGATTTTTAGGGAATTTTCTGGGGATTTTTTGGAGTTTTTTTTGGGATTTTCTGGGGATTTTTTTGGGATTTTTGGGGAATTTCCTGGGAATTCCTGGGGCCAGCGCCGGCTCCGAGCCCAGTGCCCGCCACTGCCAGCGCCGCCCGCTGCCCCCCGGAGAGAGAGAGAGAGAGAGAGAAGGTTCCGGAATGTCGGGGATTTTATGGGGATTTTTTGGGAATTTTTTTGGGATTTTTGGGGGATTTTTTTGGGATTTTTTGGGATTTTTTTGGGATTTTTTTGGATTTTTTTTTGGATTTTTTTTCATTTTTGAGGATTTTCTGGGGATTTTTTTGGGATTTTTTTGGAATTTTTTTGGGATTTTTTTGGGATTTTTTGGGGATTTTTTGGGGATTTTTTGGGGAATTTTTGAGGATTTTTTTTTGGATTTTTTGGGAATTTTTGGGGATTTTTTAGGGATTTTTTTTGGATTTTGGGGAATTTTTTTGTGAATTTCTGGGGATTTTATGGTAATTTTCTGGGGATTTTTTAGTAATTTTATGGAGATTTTTGGAGATTTTTTGGGGATTTTTTTTTTGGATTTTTGGGGAATTTTTGGTGCTTTTTGGGGAATTTTTTGGGATATTTTAGGGATTTTTTTGGGATTTTTGGGGAATTTCCTGGGAATTCCTGGGGCCAGCGCCGGCTCCGAGCCCAACGCCCGCCACTGCCAGCGCCGCCCGCTGCCCCCCGGAGAGAGAGAGAGAGAGAACGTTCCGGAATGTCGGGGATTTTATGGGGAATTTTTGGGATTTTTTTGGGATTTTTTGGGATTTTTTTGGGATTTTTTTTGGATTTTTTTGGATTTTTTTTTGATTTTTTTTTGATTTTTTTTTTTTTTTTTTTTGGATTTTTTTTTCATTTTTGAGGATTTTCTGGGGTTTTTTTGGGATTTTTTTGGGATTTTTTTGGGATTTTTTGGGGATTTTTTGGGGAATTTTTGAGGATTTTTTTTTTTGATTTTTTGGGAATTTTTGGGGATTTTTTAGGGATTTTTTTGGTATTTTGGGGGATTTTTTTTGTGGATTTCTGGGGATTTTATGGTAATTTTCTGGGGATTTTTTAGTAATTTTATGGAGATTTTTGGAGATTTTTTGGGGATTTTTTTTTTTGGATTTTTGGGGAATTTTTGGTGCTTTTTGGGGAATTTTTTGGATATTTTAGGGATTTTTTTGGGATTTTTGGGGAATTTCCTGGGAATTCCTGGGGCCAGCGCCGGCTCCGAGCCCAACGCCCGCCACTGCCAGCGCCACCCGCTGCCCCCCGGAGAGAGAGAGAGAGAGAACGTTCCGGAATGTCGGGGATTTTATGGGGAATTCTTGGGATTTTTTTGGGATTTTTTGGGATTTTTGTGGGAATTTTTTTCATTTTTGGGGATTTTTTTGGATTTTATGGGGATTTTTTGAGGATTTTAAAGGGATTTATGGAGATTTTTTGGGGAATTTTTGGAGATTTTTTTGGGATTTTTTTGGGAATTTTTTGGATTGTATGGGGATTTTATGGGGATTTTTTAGGGATTTTCTGTGGAATTTTTGGGGATTTTTTTTTGGATTTTCTGGGAATTTTTTGGGGATTTTTTTGGGGTTTTCTGAGGATTTTTTTGGGATTTTTTGGGGATTTTTTAGTAATTTTATGGAGATTTTTGGAGATTTTTTTGGGATTTTTTTTTTATTTTTGGGGAATTTTTGGGATTTTTTGGGGAATTTTTTGGGATTTTTTAGGGATTTTTGGGTGTTTTTTTGTGATTTTATGGGGATTTTGGGGGATTTTTAGGGAATTTTCTGGGCATTTTTGGGGGATTTTTTTTGAACTTTCTGGGGATTTTTGGCTTTTTTTTTTTTAATTTTCTGGGGATTTTTTTGGTTTTTTTAGGGATTTTATGGGGATTTTCTGCGGAATTTTTTGGGATTTTTTAGGGATTTTCTGGGGATTTTTTAGGGATTTTTTGGGGATTTTTGGGAGATTTTTTTGTGAATTTCTGGGGATTTTTTTGGGATTTTTTTTTTAATTTTCTGGGGATTTTTTGGAGATTTTTTTGGGATTTTCTGGGGATTTTTTTTGGATTTTTGGGGAATTTCCTGGGAATTCCTGGGGCCAGCGCCGGCTCCGAGCCCAGCGCCCGCCACTGCCAGCGCCGCCCGCTGCCCCCCGGAAAAAGAGAGAGAGAGAGAAGGTTCTGGAATGTCGGGGATTTTATGGGGATTTTTTGGAGATTTTTTGGGGATATTTTGGGATTTTTTTTGGGATTTTTGGGTGATTTTTTGGGATTTTTGGGTGATTTTTTTGTGATTTTATGGGGATTTTTAGGGGATTTTTAGGTAATTTTCTGGGGATTTTTTGGGGATTTTTTTGGAATTTTCTGGGGATTTTTTTGGTTTTTTAGGGATTTTATGGGGATTTTTGGGGATTTTCTGTGGAATTTTTGGGGATTTTTTGGGGATTTTTTGAGGATTATTTGGGGATTTTTTTGGGATTTTCTAGTAATTTTATGGAGATTTTTGGAGATTTTTTTGGGAATTTTTTTTTATTTTTGGGGAATTTTTGGGATTTTTTGGGGAATTTTTGAGGATTTCTTGGGGATTTTTTGGGGATTTTCTGGGGATTTTTTAGGAATTTTTTTGGGGGATTTTTTAGGAATTTCTGGGGATTTTTTTGGGATTTTTAGGGAATTTTCTAGGGATTTTTTTGAGGTTTTTTTGGATTTTCTGGGGATTTTTTTGGGATTTTTTTGGGGATTTTTGGGGATTTTCTGGGGATTTCTGGGAATTTTATGGGGAATTTTGGGGGAATTTCTGGGGATTTTATGAGGATTTTGAAGTGATTTTTTGGGGGATTTTTGGGGAAATTTCTGGCAATTTCTGGGGATTTTATGGGAATTTTTTAGGGATTTTTATGGATTTTTGGGGATTTCTTGGGAATTCTGGGAATTTTCTGGGGATTCCAGGGATTTTGAACAAATTTTGGGGAAATTCCTGGGGATTTCCGGGGATTTCCTGGGGAATTTTCTGGGAGTTTTCTGGGAAATCCTAGAAATTTTCTGGGAATTTTCTGGGAATTTACATGGAGTTTCTGGGAAATTGGAATTGGAATTGGGACTGGAATTTTGGGATTTGGGGCTGGATTTGGGGCCCTGTTTAGGATCGGGGCTGGATTTGGGATTTGGGTCTGGATCTGGATTTAGGATTTGGGACTAGAATTTTGGGATTTAGGGCTGGATTTGGCATCGGCGCCAGATTTGGGACTGGTTTTGGGATCGGGGCCGGAATTTCGAGATTTCGGGCTGGATTTGGGGCCCTATTTAGGACTGGACCTAGATTTTTGGGATTCAGGGCTGGATTTGGGATCGGGATTGGATTTGGGATTTGGGGCTGGAATTAGGATTGGGGCTGGATTTGGGATTTGGGTGTGGATTTGGAGCCCTATTTAGGATTGGGGCTGGATTTGGGATTTGGGGCTGGATTTGGGATTCGGGGCCGGATTTGGGATTTGGGGCTGGATTTGGGATTCGGGGCCGGATTTGGGGCTGGATTTGGGATCGGGGCTGGATTTGGGATTGGGGGCTGGATTTGGGATCGGGGCTGGATTTGGGATTGGGGGCTGGATTTGGGATTGGGACTGGATTTGGGATTTGGGGCTGGATTTAGGTTTGAGGCCAGATTTGGGATCGGGGCTGGATTTAGGACTTGGGATTTGGGGCCGTATTTGGGATTGGGGCAGGATATGGGATGTGGGATTGGATTTTTGGGATTTGGGGCTGGATTTGGGCCTGGATTTGGGGCCAGCTTTAGGATTTGAGGCTGGATTTAGGGCTGGGTTTGGGATTTGGGCCTGGATTTGGGGCTGGA
>JAJNNQ010000328.1:0-59482 GCA_027886175.1 Phylloscopus collybita
CCCCAATTTTTCCCCCATTTTTTCCCCCCATTCATTTTCCCCCATTTTTCCCCCATTTTCCCCCCATTTTCCCCCCCTTTTCCCCCCCTTTTCCCCCCCTTTTCCCCCCCCCCCCTATTTCCCCCCCTTTTCCCCCCCTTTTCCCCCCCCTTTTCCCCCCCCTTTTCCCCCCCCTTTTCCCCCCCCTTTTCCCCCCCCTTTTCCCCCCCCGTTTCCCCCCCCTTTTCCCCCCCCTTTTCCCCCCCCCTTTTCCCCCCCGTTTCCCCCCTCTTTTTCCCTCCCTTTTTCCCCCCCTTGTTCCCCCCCTTTTTCCCCCCCTTTTTCCCCCCCTTTTTTCCCCCCCTTTTTCCCCCCCTGTTTCCCCCCCTTTTTCCCCCCCTTTTTTCCCCCCCGTTTTTCCCCCCTTTTTTTCCCCCCTTTTTTTCCCCCCTTTTTTTCCCCCCTTTTTCCCCCCCTTTTTCCCCCCCTTTTTCCCCCCCTTTTTTCCCCCCCTTTTTTTCCCCATTTCTCCCCCCATTTTCCCCCCATTTTTCCCCCCATTGTTCCCCCATTTTTTCCCATTTTTTCCCCATTTTTCCAGGCGCTGGCTCCCAGGCAGGTGCTGGATTTGGAGGATCTGGTCTTCGCCCAGGGCAGTCACTTCATGGCCAACAAGCGGTGCCAGCTCCCGGACGGATCCTTCCGGAGGCAGCGCAAGGGCTACGAGGAGGTTCACGTGCCCGCCCTCAAACCCAAACCCTTCGGAGCCGACGAGGTTCGTTCCCAAAAAAAAAAAAATGACACCTCAGAGCCCTTTTCCAGAGCCTCAGGGGGGCTCCAAAGAGCTGGAGAGGTTTATTTGAGGTGTTGGAGGAGGTCTCTTCCAACCCGGTCATTCTGTGAGTCAGAGGTGCTCACAGCCCAAATCCTGCTCTTTCCAGATCCCTTTATTCCCCAAAATAAAGGGGGAAAATGGGTTGGGTTTTGTTCCTGGTGACCATTATCCCAAGTGTCAGCAGCTCTGAGCTGGCTGGGTTTGGGGCTTCACCTCCAAATATTCCCAAAAATCTTCAGTTGGAGAAGGGAAAGCTCCAAGGAGATCTCCGAGCCCTTTTCCAGAGCCTAAAGGGGCTCCCAAAGAGCTGGAGAGGGTCTCTGACATCTGTGAGGCGCCAGCAGAGCCCGAATTCCATCCTTTCCCTCCTTTTCCCTCTTCCCAGCAATTGGTTTCTGTGGAGAAGCTGCCCAAATATGCCCAGGCTGGGTTTGAGGGGTTCAAAACCCTCAACAGGATCCAGAGCAAACTGTTCCGGGCGGCGCTGGAGTCGGATGAGAACCTGCTGCTCTGTGCCCCCACGGTGAGATTCCCGGGATTTCGGGTGCTTTGGGGGGTTTGGCACTGACCTGGCACTCACAGAAACCCTCCCCTGGCACAGCTGGGCAGAGGAGAAGGAGAAAAAAAAATGAATGGAGAGTTCCTGGGTGGGGATAGGGATTGGGAGAAAGCGTTCAGAGCGTAGAACAGGCTGGGCTTAGGGGTAAAAAATGAATTTATTGCTGACAGAATAGAACACTCCGAGGGCAGAACAGGCTGGGCTTAGGGGTAAAAAGTGAATGTAAAAAGTGAATTTATTGCTGACAAAATAAAATATTCCGAGGGCAGAACAGGGCTGGGCTTAGGGGTAAAAAGTGAATTTATTGCTGACAGAATCAGGGGAGGATGATGAGAAGTGAAATGAACCCTAAAACACCTTTTTTCACCCAATTCCTTCCTGGTTCCCATTGATAGTGCAGGGAACAGGGCCTGGGTTGGTGAAATCCATCCCTGTGGATCCCCAGGGGCCGTGGGTGGATCTCCAGGGGATGTGGGTGGATCCCTGCATCCCAATGGATCCCCGGGGGCTGTGGGTGGATCTCCAGGGGATGTGGGTGGATCCCTGCATCCCAATGGATCCCCGGGGGCTGTGGGTGGATCCCTGGGGGCCGTGGGTGGATCCCTGCATCCCAATGGATCCCTGGGGGCTGTGGGTGGATCCCCAGGGCCGTGGGTGGATCTCTGGGGGCTGTGGGTGGATCCCTGCATCCCAATGGATCTCCAGGGGCCGTGGGTGGATCCCCAGGGCCGTGAGTGGATCTCTGCATCCCCACGGATCCCCAGCAGACCCCAGGCCGTGCAGAGCCCACCCAGGGTGCCGGATGCTTTGGGCTGGGGGCTTTGGGTGCCCCCTTTTCCCCGGGCTGTTCCGGAACGTTCCGGGGGCCGTTGCAGGGCGCGGGGAAGACCAACGTGGCGCTGATGTGCATGCTGAGGGAGATCGGCAAGCACATCAACATGGACGGCACCATCAACGTGGACGACTTCAAGATCATCTACATCGCGCCCATGAGGTCCCTGGTGCAGGAGATGGTGGGCAGCTTCGGGAAGGTGAGCACGGCGCGGCGTCCCAGGGGAGCTTTGGGGTCAGATCCCAGGGAGCTTTGGGGTCAGATCCCAGGGAGCTTTGGGGTCGGATCCCAGGGGAGCTTTGGGGTCAGATCCCAGGGAGCTTTGGGGTCGGATCCCAGGGAGCTTTGGGGTCGGATCCCAGGGGAGCTTTGGGGTCGGATCCCAGGGGAGCTTTGGGGTCGGATCCCAGGGAGCTTTGGGGTCGGATCCCAGGGGAGCTTTGGGGTCGGATCCCAGGGGAGCTTTGGGGTCGGATCCCAGGGAGCTTTGGGGTCGGATCCCAGGGGAGCTTTGGGGTCGGATCCCAGGGGAGCTTTGGGGTCGGATCCCAGGGGAGCTTTGGGGTCGGATCCCAGGGAGCTTTGGGGTCGGATCCCAGGGAGCTTTGGGGTCGGATCCCAGGGAGCTTTGGGGTCGGATCCCAGGGGAGCTTTGGGGTCGGATCCCAGGGGAGCCTTGGGGTCGGATCCCAGGGAGCTTTGGGGATCAGCGGGGTCGATCCCCACGGCAGGTTTGGGATGAGTGGGATCAGATCCAAAGGGAGGTTGGAGATGAGCAGGGTCAGATCCCAGGGGAGGTTTGAGGTCAGATCCAGGGGGAGGTTTGGGATTGGGGGTGAGAGGGATCGGATTTGAAAGGAGGTTTGGGATTGGATCCAAGGGGAGTTTTGGGGTTGGGGATGAGTGGGATCGGATCTGAGGGGAGGTTTGGGATCATGGAGGGGTTGGGGTTGGGAATGGAGGTGGAGAAGGGTCTGGAGAACAAGGAGAAGGCTCTGGAGAATTCCTGGGATCTGGGAAAGGGGCTCAGCCTGGAGAAAAGGGGGATCAGGGGGGCTCTGCACAGCTCCCTGACAGGAGGACACATCCAGGTGGGATTTGGGATCTTATCCCAGGGAACCCCAGGACAAGAGGCAACGCCCTCAAACCGCACCGGGAGAAGTTGGGGTGGGATTTTGGGGTCATTCCTCCATGGGAAGGTCTCTCCACGCTCACCCCGTGGGTTTTCCCCAGCGTTTGGCCACCTACGGGATCACGGTGGCTGAGCTGACCGGGGACCACCAGCTGTGCAAGGAGGAGATCAGCGCCACGCAGATCATCGTGTGCACGCCCGAGAAGTGGGACATCATCACCCGCAAGGGCGGCGAGCGCACCTACACCCAGCTGGTGCGGCTGGTCATCCTGGTGAGCACCTGGGACGGACAGGGATGGGCGTTCCTCAAGGTGGACCCGGGGTTTGGGGAGCCTTAGGGTTCCTCAAGGTGGATCTGAGGTTTGGGGAGCCTCAGAGTTCCTCAAGGTGGACCCGGGGTTTGGAGAACCTCAGGGTTCCTCAAGGTGGACCCAGGGTTTGGAGAACCTCAGGGTTCTTCAAGGTGGGTCTGGGGTTTGGAGAACCTCAGGGCGTTCCTCAAGGTGGACCCGGGGTTTGGAGAACCTCAGGGCGTTCCTCAAGGTAGACTTGGGGTTTGGAGAACCTCAGGGCATTCCTCAAGGTGGATATGGGGTTTGGGGAGCCTCAGGGTTGGTTCCTCAAGGTGTATCTGGGTTTTGGGGTGGAGAAGCTCAGGGGGTTCCCAAAATCCCATCTAAACATGGAATCACTTCCAACCCAAACCATTCCAGGATTCTGTGTCTCTCTGGGATTTTGGGAAGGAATGAGGGTGGGTTGGGGCTTGGGATGGAATTCCCAGAGCAGCTGGGATCCCTGGAACTGCCCAAGCTCAGGTTGCACCTGTCCAAGCTCGGCACCCACGGTGGACCCCACTGAGCTTTGCGATCCCACCACTCCCCAATCCCCCAAAACCCGGATCAGGGATGACTCCACCACCTTCCCCCTTTCCCCAGGATGAGATCCACCTGCTCCACGACGACCGCGGGCCCGTGCTGGAGTCGCTGGTGGCCAGGGCCATCCGCAACATCGAGATGACGCAGGAGGACGTGCGGCTGGTGGGGCTCAGCGCCACCCTGCCCAACTACGAGGACGTGGCCACCTTCCTGCGGGTGGACCCGGCCAAGGGCTTGTTCTACTTCGACAACAGGTACCGGGAAAGAGCGGGAGAAGCTTTTCCAGGTGGATTCCCAGATGGATTTCCGTCTTTGTTGATTTTTTTTTTGGCGTTTTTTGATTTTTTTTGGCGGTGGCGTTAAAAGCGTTTTTGGGATCTCGGGTTGGGTTGGGAGGATTTGGGTTTTCCTTGGAATCTGAGAGGGCAAAAGGTGAATTTTCCCTCTTTTCCACCTGGATTTCCCTCTTTTCCACCTGGATTTCCACCTTTTCCCTCTTTTCCACCTGGATTTCCACCTTTTCCCTCTTTTCCAGCTGGATTTCCCTCTTTTCCACCTGGATTTCCCTCTTTTCCACCTGGATTTCCACCTTTTCCCTCTTTTCCAGCTGGATTTCCCTCTTTTCCACCTGGATTTCCACCTGGATTTCCCTCTTTTCCACCTGGATTTCCCTCTTTTCCAGCTGGATTTCCATCTCTCCCAGCTGGATTTCCACCTTTTCCCTCTTTTCCACCTGGATTTCCACCTGGATTTCCCTCTTTTCCACCTGGATTTCCCTCTTTTCCAGCTGGATTTCCATCTCTCCCAGCTGGATTTCCATCTACCCATACATTTGTGGCTCTTTGTGGGGGTCGTTAAAAGCGTTTTTTGGGATCTCGGGTTGGAAGGGTTTGAACCGTTCGGGTTTTCCATGGAATCTGAGAGGATCAAAAATGAGTTTTCCCTCTTTTCCAGCTCTTGATTAATTGGGAATTGCCCCTTTAGGATGAGGGAATTTTTGTCTGCATCCAGATCTTTTCATATCCTGAACACTGACTGGGGTTGAGTTGGGTTTGGGTTTTCCATGGGAGCTGAAAGAGGAAAAAAACGGGAGGACCCAGCCAAGGGCTTGTTCTGCTTCCCAGGTACTGGGAAAAACCAGGACAAAATTCCCTTTTCCAGGGATTTTTTTTTTGGTGGCGGTTTCTCCAGGAATAATTCCCTTTTCCACAGATAACTTTTTCACGGTGATTTCTCCAGGAATTCCCTTTTCCCACAGATATTTTTCCCCTTCCCAGCTTCCGGCCCGTGCCTCTGGAGCAGACCTACGTGGGGATCACGGAGAAGAAAGCCATCAAACGCTTCCAGATCATGAACGAGATCGTCTACGAGAAAATCATGGAGCACGCCGGCAAGAACCAGGTCCCACCCCTCCCTCCCCAAATCCCTTTCTTTTCCTTAAGGAGAAAAAATGGTGTTTCCCCTTTTTCTTCTCCCATTTTGAGGTCCTGATGGCTGCAGAGAAGTTTGGTGGAGTGGAGGTTTAGGGTTTTCCATGGATAGAAAATGGGTTTTCCTTCTCTTTTTTTATTTTTTTTTTTTTTCCTGTTTTCCCCATTTTTGGGGCTGGTTTTTTTTGGTTTTTTTTTTTTGGTGATTAATTTGGAATTGTCCTTTTGGGTTGAAGGAATTAGTGGATTAATTCCACCTGGGTTAATTCCAGATCTTTTTCCATCCCGACCATCGGCAGCAGGTTGAGTTGGGAGGATTTGGCTTTTCCATGAAATCTGAGAGGACAAATAAATGACATTTCCCTCTTTTCCAGCCCAGGTTAATTCAGAATTACCCCATTAGGAGGAAGAAATCCAGGTGTTCTCCCCACCTGGATGATCTCTTCCCATCCTAAATACCGGGCTGGGAGGATTTGGGTTTTCCATGAAATCTGAGAGGACAAAAAAAAGACATTTCCCTCTTTTCTAACCCAGATTCATTCGGAATTATCCCTTTAGGGTGAAGGAATTGGGGTGCTTTTCCCCACCTGGATTAACCCCAGATCTTTTCCCACCCTGAACTGGGATCAGTTTGACCTGGGAGGATTTGGGTTTTCCGTGAAATCTGAGAGGACAAATAAATGACATTTCCCTCTTTTCCAGCCCAGGTTAATTCAGAATTACCCCATTAGGAGGAAGAAATCCAGGTGTTTTTCCCCACCTGGATGATTTCTTCCCATCCTAAATACTGGTCTGGGAGGATTTGGGTTTTCCATGAAATCTGAGAGGACAAAAAAAAGACATTTCCCTCTTTTCTAACCCAGATTCATTTGGAATTATCCCTTTAGGGTGAAGGAATTGGGGTGCTTTTCCCCACCTGGATTAACCCCAGATCTTTTCCCACCCTGAACTGGGATCAGTTTGACCTGGGAGGATTTGGGTTTTCCGTGAAATCTGAGAGGACAAAAAAAACGACATTTCCCTCTTTCCCAGCCCAGACTCATTGGGAATTATCCCTTTAGGGTGAAGGAATTGGGGTGCTTTTCCCCACCTGGATGAATCCCAGCTCTCTTCCCATCCTAAATACTGGTCTGGGAGGATTTGGATTTTTCCATGAAATCTGAGAGGACAAAAAAATGACATTTCCCTCTTTTCTAACCCAGATTCATTTGGAATTATCCCTTTAGGGTGAAGGAATTCAGGTGTTTTTCCTGAATCCACCTGGATTAACCCCAGATCTTTTCCCACCCTGAACTGGGATCAGTTTGAGCTGGGAGGATTTGGATTTTCCATGGAATCTCTGAGACAAAAAAATGAGTTTACCCTCTTTTCCAGTCCAGATTCATTCAGAATTACCCCATTAGGATGAAGAAATTCAGGTGTTTTTCCCCACCTGGATTAACCCCAGATCTTTTCCCACCCTGAACTGGGATCAGTTTGAGCTGGGAGGATTTGGGTTTTCCATGAAATCTGAGAGGACAAAAAAAAGACATTTCCCTCTTTTCTAACCCAGATTCATTTGGAATTATCCCTTTAGGGTGAAGGAATTGGGGTGCTTTTCCCCACCTGGATGAATCCCAGATCTCTTCCCATCCTAAATACTGGGCTGGGAGGATTTGGGTTTTCCATGAAATTTGAGAGGACAAATAAATGACATTTCCCTCTTTTCTAACCCAGATTCATTTGGAATTATCCCTTTAAGGTGAAGGAATTGGGGGTGCTTTTCCCCACCTGGATGAATCCCAGCTCTCTCCCCAGGCACAGCCAGGCTCCCACCCCTTTTCCCAGGAATTCCTGGCTGATGCCAGCTCTCCCGCAGGTGCTGGTGTTCGTGCACTCCCGGAAGGAGACGGGGAAGACGGCGCGGGCCATCCGGGACATGTGCCTGGAGAAGGACACGCTGGGGCTCTTCCTCAGGGAGGGCTCGGCCTCCACCGAGGTGCTGCGCACCGAGGCCGAGCAGTGCAAGGTGATCCTGGGGAAAAGGGGGGAGAATCCTGCAGGGAAGGAGCCATTTCCAGCCCTTTATCCATGGGGGAGGTGGAGTTGTTTGAGAAAATCTGGGAAAATTTGGGAAAATTCCTTCAGGGAAAGCGATTTCCAGCCCTTTATCCATGGGGGAGGTGGAGTTATTTGGGAAAATTTGAGAAAAATTCCTTTGGGGAAAATGATTTCTAGCCCTTTATCTATGGGGGAGGTGGAGTTATTTGGGAAAATGTGGGAAAATTCCTTCAGGGAAAGCCATTTCCAGCCCTTTATCCATGGGGGACATGGAGTTATTTGGGAAAATCTGGGAAAATTGGTTCAGGGAAAGCCATTTCCAGCCCTTTATCCATGGGGGAGGTGGAGTTGTTTGGGAAAATTCCTTCAGGGAAAGTGATTTCCAGCCCTTTATCCATGGAGGAGGTGGAGTTATTTGAGAAAATCTGGGAAAATTTGGGAAAATTCCTTCAGGGAAAGCGATTTCCAGCCCTTTATCTATGGGGGAGGTGCAGTTATTTGGGAAAATTTGGGAGAAATTCCTTTGGGGAAAATGATTTCCAGCCCTTTATCCATGGGGGAGGTGCAGTTATTTGGGAAAATGTGAGAAAATTCCTTCAGGGAAAGCCATTTCCAGCCCTTTATCCATGGGCAGAGGTGGAGTTATTTGGGAAAATCTGGGAAAATTTGGGAAAATTCCTTCGGGGAAAGCGATTTCCAGCCCTTTATCTATGGGGGAGGTGGGGTCACCATTCCCAAGGGATGTGGCACTTGGGGACACGCTGTGAGGGCTTTTCCAGCCTCTCCAATCCCATAAATCCACCCTTTCCCCTGGGATATCCCAGCCCTGGGATGCTTTTCCCTCTGTTCCTGGTGTTATTTGGGACAATTCCTTCGGGGAAAGCTATTTCCAGCCCTTTATCCATGGGCAGAGGTGGAGTTATTTGGGAAAATCTGTGAAAATTTGGGAAAATCCTTCAGGGAGGTGGAGTTATTTGGGAAATTTTGAAAAATCTGGGAAAAGAGGGAAAATGTGGGAAAATTCCTTCAGTGAAAGGGTTGGTGGAGCCCCCATTCCCAAGGGATTGAGGAGGACGAGCTCCCATGGCTTTTCCATCCTCTCCAACCCCACAAACCCCAGCCTGTGCTGGTTCCAAACCTCTCCCTTGGAACTTCCCGCCTTTCCCCGCTTTCCCTGGAATTATTTGGGATGCGTTTTCCCCTCAGAACCTGGAGCTGAAGGATCTGCTCCCCTACGGCTTCGCCATCCACCACGCCGGGATGACGCGCGTGGACCGGACGCTGGTGGAGGATCTCTTTGCTGACAAGCACATCCAGGTGGGAGCAGAATTCCAGAGGGAATTCCGGAATAAAACCGGAAAACTCTGGTTTTCCAAGTCTGGGATGAAATGGGGATCCAGCTCATCCTGCTGTGATGTGGAAGGAAGCAGGGGTTTTCCTGAGGGATGGGGATGAAGTGGGAGATTAAAGGGGATTTTTTTCCTGGCTGAGGTCTGGGAAGGGAAAGTGGGAAAAGGGAATTGGGCACCAGGAAAAGCAGCTTTCCTGGGAAATTTGGAATGGGGAACAGCAGCTTTCCTGGGAAATTGGGCACCAGGAAATCTCAGATTTCCTGAGAAATTAGGGACCAGGAAAAATAGTTTTCCAGGAGAATTAGGAATCAGGAAAAACAGCTTTCCTGGGAAATTTCCTGATAAATGGAAAAGGCAAAGGATTTTCCCAGAAAATTTTGGCAGAGTTCCCGTTGTTCTCCTGCCTTCCCAATGCTCAGCCATCGGGGCATTCCCACTTTGCCCCTTCTCCAAAGCATTTCTAGCCGTTGCTTTCCCTTGGGAAGCTTTTTTTTTGTTGGATTTGGAGGTTCCTGGTTGGATTTGGAGGTTCCTGGTTGGATTTGGTGGTTCCTGAGTGGATTTGATCCTGGTTTTGGATGGATTTGGAGGTTTCTGGGTGGATTTGAAGCTTCCTGAGGGGATTTGGAGGCTCCTGGTGGGATTTGGAGGTTCCTGGTTGGATTTGGTGGTTCCTGGTTAGATTTAGTGGTTCCTGAGTGGATTTGATCCTGGTTTTGGATGGATTTGGAGGTTTCTGGGTGGATTTGAAGCTTCCTGAGGGGATTTGGAGGCTCCTGGCGGGATTTGGAGATTCCTGGTTGGATTTGGAGATTCCTGGTTAGATTTAGTGGTTCCTGAGTGGATTTGATCCCTGGTTTTGGATGGATTTGGAGGTTCCTGGTGGATCTGACCCCAGTTTTCCTGCAGGTCCTGGTGTCCACGGCCACGCTGGCCTGGGGTGTGAACCTGCCGGCGCACACGGTGATCATCAAGGGCACGCAGGTGTACAGCCCGGAGAAGGGGCGCTGGACGGAGCTGGGAGCGCTGGACATCCTCCAGGTGGGAGCTGGGAACGCCCCAGGACCTGCCTGGCCTCAAATCCCATCCAAAATCCTGGGGTGGGGTTTCCTGTCTGCTCCTCATTCTTCCCACTGCTGTGGAGTTGGAGGGGAAGGTGAAAAATTCCTCAAGAACTCCATGCCCAGATCCTTCCTGAGATAATTCCATGCCCAGACCCATGCCTGATAATTCCTCCGGAATTCCTTGGCCAGATCCTCCTAAAATAATTCCATGCCCAGACCCTCTTGAGACAATCTCTCAACAATTTCTTGCCTGGACCCTCCTGAGATACTCCCACAAGAATTCCTTGCCCAGGTCCACCCGAGACAATTCCATGCCCAAACCCTCCTGAGATAATTCCTCAAGAATTCCATGCCCAGATCCATTTGAGACAATTCCTTGCCCAGATCCACCTGAGACAATTCCATGCCCAGACCCCTCCGGAGATAATCCCTGAAGAATTCCAGGTTTCCTGAGCCGTTTTTTCCCGGTTCCAGATGTTGGGCCGTGCCGGGAGGCCCCAGTACGACACGAAAGGAGAAGGAATTCTGATCACTTCCCACGGAGAGCTCCAGTATTACCTGTCCCTGCTGAACCAGCAGCTGCCCATCGAGAGCCAGATGGTGGCCAAGCTCCCGGACATGCTCAACGCCGAGGCCGTGCTCGGGAACGTCCAGAATGCCAAGGTTGGCCGGAATTCCCGATTTTCCATAGGGATTTGTGGCCGTGGTTCTGCCCCCGAGTGGGGATTTTAGGGTGTTCGGGTGTTCTTGCAAGAGTTTGTGGTGTGGGAGTGGAAAATCAGGGAAAAAAATCTGGGGGTGTTTTGGGGTTAATTCCAGATTGTTTTCCGGGAGGTGGGGAAGGAGGTGAGAAAGGGAATTGAGAAACAGGAAAAGCAGCTTTGCCTGGGAAATTAGGGGCAAGGAAAAGCAGATTTCCTGGGAGATTAGGGGCAAGGAAAAGCAGCTTTCCTGGGAAATTTGGAAAGCAGGAAAAGCAGCTTTCCTGGGAAATTTGGAAAGCAGGAAAAGCAGCTTTCCTGGGAAATAAGGGACCAGGAAAAACAGCCTTCCAGGGAAATTTGGAATGAGGAAAACCAGCTTTTCTGGGAAATTCGTGCCAGGAAAAGCAGCTTTCCTTGGAAATTTGAAACCAGGAAAAGCAGCTTTCCTTGGAAATTTGAAACCAGGAAAAGCAGCTTTCCGGGAAAATTTGGAATGAGGAAAATTGGACACCAGGAGAAGCAGTTCTCCCTGCGTTTCCCGGCTCTGTTTTGTGGGATTTAGCCGGGATCAGCTCCACTCCAGAGCTCCCCCGGGCGTGCCAGGGACACCCCTGGGATCAGGCTGGATTTGGGAATTCCGTAGGACGCGGTGAACTGGCTGGGATACACCTACCTGTACATCCGGATGCTGCGGTCGCCCACCCTTTACGGGATCTCCCACGAGGACCTGAAGGCGGATCCGCTCCTGGAGCAGCGGCGCCTGGACCTCGTCCACACCGCCGCCCTGATGCTCGACAAGAACAACCTGGTCAAGTACGACAAGAAAACCGGGAATTTCCAGGTGGGATGGCGGGAAAAAAAAAATGGGAATTTCTAGGTGGGAGGGGGGTGGAAAAAAAGTGGAGATTTCTTGGTGGGAGGGTGAGAAAATGGGGAGTTTCCAGCTGGGATGGGTTATCCTGGCCATTCCCATGGTTTGTCTGCGCTGTTCCCGTGGTTTCTCCCCACAATTCCTGTGGATTCTCCTGGCTGTTCCCGTGGTTTCTCCCCACAATTCCTGTGGATTCTCCTGGCTGTTCCTGTTGTTTCTCCCCACAATTCCTGCGGATTCTCCTGGCTGTTCCCGCTGTTTCTCCCCACAATTCCTGTGGATTCTCCTGGCTGTTCCCGTGGTTTCTCCCCACAATTCCTGTTTTCTCTCCCAGCCGTTCCCATGGTTTCTCCTGGCCATTCCAGCTGTTCTGACAGTTCCAGCCATTGTCCTGGCTGTTCCCATGGGTTGATCCCAACCCTTCTCGCTGTTGTCCTGACTTTTCCAGCTGTTTTCCCTGTCATTCCCATGGGTTATCTTGGCCATCCCTATGGTTTATCCTGGCTGTTCCTGTGGGTTTATCCTTCCCACTCTTCTCCTGGCCATTTTTCTCCCCACCATTCCTATGGTTTATCCTGATCATTCTGGCTGTTCTCCTGGCCATTCCCGTGGTTTATCCTGACTGTTCCCGCTGTTTTCCCGGCTGTCCGGGCAGGTGACGGAGCTGGGCCGCATCGCCAGCCATTACTACATCACCAACGAGACGGTGCAGACGTACAACCAGCTGCTGAAACCCACCCTGAGCGAGATCGAGCTCTTCCGCGTCTTCTCCCTGTCCTCGGAGTTCCGCAACATCACCGTGCGCGAGGTACGGGCGCGGGCAGCGCCCGACAGCCACCAACCAACAACACCCAACAACACCCAACAGCCACCACCCAACAACACCCGACAGCCACCAACCAACAGCCACCACCCAACAACACCCGACAGCCAACAACCAACACCCAACAACACCCGACAGCCACCAACCAACAACAGCCACCGCCCAACAACACCCGACAGCCACCAACCAACACCCAACAGCCACCAACCAACAACAGCCATTACCCAACAGCCACCAACCAACACCCAACAACACCCGACAGCCACCACCCAACAACACCCAGCAACACCCGACAGCCATCAACCAACCAACACCCGACAGCCACCACCCAACAACACCCGACAGCCACCACCCAACACCCGACAGTCACCACCCAACATCCAACAACACCCGACAGCCACCACCCAACATCCAACAACACCCGACAGCCACCACCCAACAACACCCAACAGCCACCACCCAACACCCGACAGCCACCACCCAACACCCCAGTGCAGGCAGAGAAAGTGTTTGGACAGATTTTTGGAGAGAAGTTGGGAAAAACAAGGAAAACCTGGAATTTGCGGTGTGGGATCAGAGGGATCATCCCACGCAGCATCCCTGTTTTCCCCCAGGAGGAGAAGCTGGAGCTGCAGAAGCTTCTGGAGCGAGTCCCGATCCCGGTCAAGGAGAGCATCGAGGAGCCCAGTGCCAAGGTGAGCCCTGCCAGGAATTTCCAGCAGGAATTCTGTTCTCTTCCCTCTCTGGGGTGTCCTGGATGGGGCTGGGAAGCTTGGAGACATCTGGGTGATCCATGGGATTAGTGGGAGAAGGGAATTGGGTGCCAGGAAAAGCAGATTCCCCTGGGAAATTGGGACCCAGGAATAGGAGATTTCCTTAGGAAATGAGAAACCAGGAAAAGGAGGTTTTCTTGGGATTTAAGCACCAGGCAAAGCAGCTTTCCCTGGATCCTCCCTGAGAGCTTTTCTGTCCCGTTCCCAGATCAACGTCCTGCTCCAGGCCTTCATCTCGCAGCTGAAGCTGGAGGGATTCGCCCTCATGGCCGACATGGTCTACGTCACCCAGGTGAGCCGGGAATTCCCTCGGAATTCCCAGTGGGATTGGCCCACAGAGGATGGATTTGAAAAGCTGGGAATCAGCTGCTCCATTCCGACTGGCTGTTCCCACCCCAGAAGTTGAGGTTTTGGGCAAAAAATTCCCCTTGGGAATCAGAGCTGGGAGTGGTGGGAAGCTCTGGGTGGGAATGGGATCCTCAAGGGAGCTCCCAGTTTGTGTCCCTGTAATTCCATGTGGGGAAACGGCAGCAGAGCCTGGGAATTTGGGAATCTGGGAATCAACAGCTGCTCCTCTCAGAGGCGTTTGGGGTGGAAAATCCATTCTATGCTTGAAAAGGAAAGGTGGGGAAAGATTTGAAACAATGGGATAAGAGGGGGAAAGTGGCCATTAGGGTGGGATTTTGAGAAGGAATTCCTGGCCTTGAGGGTGGTGAGAGGCTGGGAGGGAATTCCCAGAGCAGCTGGGATCCCTGGAAGTGCCCAAGGCCAGGCTGGACCCAACTGGGACAGTGCAAAGTGTGGGAGCCATGGTGGGACCGGGAGAACATTGGGGTCCCTTCTACCCCAAACCATTCTGGGATTCCATGTGGAGATTTTGATGGGATTTTGGGAAGGATTCCTTCCCTGTGAGGGTGTGAGGGGCTGGGATGGAATTCCCAGAGGAGCTGGGATCCCTGGAAGTGTCCAAGGCCAACACCGTGGGATGGCACCGGTTGAGGTGACACTGGTTTTGGGGTGACACTGGTTGGGGTGACACCGACTGGGATTTTGGGTCATTCCCACCCCAAACCCCTCCAGGCTGGCACAAGGGGTGGGATGGGAATTTGGGAACGGCCGGGATGTGATCCCAGAACCTCTCCCTGCTCCGCAGTCGGCCGGGAGGCTGATGAGAGCCATCTTTGAGATCGTCCTGAACCGTGGCTGGGCCCAGCTCACCGACAAGACCCTCAACCTCTGCAAGATGATCGACAAGCGCATGTGAGTCCTGATCCCACAGAATTCCCAAAATCCCCGCGGGTCCCGCCGTGCCCTGAGCCCCCGGGTTGTCCCCGCAGGTGGCAGTCCATGTGTCCCCTGCGCCAGTTCAAGAAGCTGCCCGAGGAGGTGGTGAAGAAGATCGAGAAGAAGAATTTCCCCTTCGAGCGCCTCTACGACCTCAACCACAACGAGATCGGTGCTGAAACGGGGGAAAATCCCCCAAATCTGGGATGGGGAGGGATTTGGGATTGTAGCACGGGGAAATCCCTTAAATCTGGGTTAAAATCCCCTGAGTCTGGGCTAAACTCTCCCAAATCCAGGCTGAAATCCTCTAATTCCAGGGTAAAACCCCCCAAATCCTTGTTTAGATGGGATTTTTGGAAAAAAAAAATCTTCATTTTGAGGGTGGGGAATTTCTCCAGGAATTTCCCTCAGAAATGGGGAAATTTCCCTCAGAAATGGGGGAATTTATCCAGGAATTTCCCTCAGAAATGGGGGAATTTCCCTCAGAAATGGGGGAATTTCCCTCAGAAATGGGTTATTTATCCAGGAATTTCCCTCAGAAATGGGGGAATTCCCTGAGGGCCTGGAGCAGCCGCAGAGGCCTCATGCTCACAAATCCCGCTCTTTTCGGGATCTGCCCTGACCCCAGCCCGTTCTTCCCTCTGCCCTCACAGGGGAGCTGATCCGGATGCCGAAAATGGGGAAGACCATCCATAAGTACGTGCACCTGTTCCCCAAGCTGGAGCTGTCCGTGCACCTGCAGCCCATCACTCGCTCCACGCTCAAGGTGGAGCTCACCATCGCGCCCGACTTCCAGTGGGACGAGAAGGTGGGATGGGAACGGCACAGTCGGGATGTGGGGTGGGAAATCGTGAGGGGAAATGGGGATTTATGGGGTTGGGATGTGGAAACTTTGAGGGAAAATGGGGGATTCTGGGGTTGGGGTGTGGAAATCATGAGGGAAGGTGGGGATTTTTGGGGTTGGAGTGTGGAAACCTTGATGGAAAATGGGGATTTTTGGGGTTGAGTTACGGAAATTGTGAGGGGAAAATGGGGAATTCTGAGGCTGGGGTGTGGAAATTGTGAGGGAAAATTCCCTGGTTGGTGGCAAAAAGGGGATTTGTGGGGTTGGGGTGTGGAAATCATGAGGGGAAAATGGGGAATTTTCGGGTTGGGGTGTGGAAATCGTGAGGGAAAATGGGGAATTTTGGGGTTGAGGTGTGGAAATGGTGAGGGGAAATACCATGGTTGGGGGCAAAAAGGGGAATTATGGGGCTGGATTGTGACAATCATGAGGGGAAACACCCTGATTTGGGAAAACCAGAAAAATCTGGGGTTCAGTTGTAAAAACCACAAGGCAAACCCCAATCCTGGGAGGAGAAGGAGCCATTCTGGGGCCGGATTGCTACTCTGGAGCTCCTGAACCCCCGGAATTGTGAGGGCAGGGACTGGGAATTGAGCGCTTCCCGCTTTTCTTTGCCAGGTTCACGGCTCCTCCGAGGCCTTCTGGATCCTGGTGGAGGACGTGGACAGCGAGGTGATCCTGCACCATGAATATTTCCTGCTCAAGGCCAAATATGCCCAGGACGAGCACCTGGTGACGTTTTTTGTGCCCGTCTTTGAGCCCCTGCCCCCTCAGTACTTCATCCGCGTGGTGTCCGACCGCTGGCTCTGTGAGTGCCTCTTTCCTGACCTTTATTCCTGGTTTTCCTGGGGTTTGTGCCTGGATTTTCTCGGGTTTATTCTGGGTTTTATGGCTCTGTGAGCGCCCCTCTGCCAGGCGTTTATTCCTGGTTTTTCCTGGGGTTTATTCGTTTTTTATCCCTTTTTCCCAAACCTTTGGAATCTCTTTTTTATTCCCTCTCCCAGAGCTTTGGGATCTGTTTTTTGTTCCCTCTCCCAGAGCTTTGGGATCTGTTTTTTTTTATCCCCTCTCCCAAACCTTTGAAACCTTTTTTGAGACCTTTTTTGAAATCTTTTGAAACCTTTGGAATCTCTTTTTTTATTCCCTCCCCCAGAGCTTTGGGATACATTTTTTACTCCCCTCTCCCAAACCTTTGAAACCTTTTTTTGAGACTTTTTTTGAAATCTTTTGAAACCTTTGGAATCCCTTTTTAATTCCCTCCCCCAGAGCTTTGGGATACATTTTTCATCCCCTCTCCCAAACCTGTGGAATCCATTTTCCATTCATCCCTTTTCCACCCCCTTGCTTCCAACCCCATAACCCCATCTCTTCTGCGGCTCAGAGAATCCAGCTCCTCTGAAACTCAGGAATTCTTTCCACCCCTCAGCCTGCGAGACCCAGCTCCCGGTGTCCTTCCGGCACCTGATCCTGCCGGAGAAGTACCCGCCGCCCACGGAGCTGCTGGACCTGCAGCCGCTGCCGGTGTCGGCCCTGCGCAACAGCGCCTTCGAGAGCCTCTACCAGGACAAGTTCCCCTTCTTCAACCCCATCCAGACACAAGGTGGGCCTGCAATCCTGCTCCCTGCTCTCCCGGGGTTTGCTGGCTTTTGCGGGAATTCTCTGGGGAATGGGGAAATCCTGGAGCGCTCCGGGGGTTCGGTGTTTAGGGGGCTGGTGTGTTCAGCAGCTGCTGGAAGTTGTGGGTGTTTTCCTTCTTATCCCACACGGAGTTCCTGGGGTGTGAGATCTGTGGTTTATCCCCTGTTCCCAGAATTTTGGGATCTGTGGTTTATCTATCGCCAATTCCCAGAGTTTTGGGATCTGTGGTTTATCCCTTCTCCCAGAGTTTTGGGATCTGTGGTTTATTGCCAGTTCCCAGAGTTTTGGGATCTGTGGTTTATCCCCTGTTCGCAGAGTTTTGGGATCTGTGGTTTATCCCCTGTTCCCAGAGTTTTGGGATCTGTGGTTTATGCCCTCTTCCCAGAGTTTTGGGATCTGTGGTTTATCCCCTGTTCCCAGAGTTTTGGGATCTGTGGTTTATTCCCTCTGCCTGGGATATAAACCCAGACTAAAATTCCCTCAAGAGCCTTTTCCTGGAGCTCCTGCTTTCCAGACCAGATCCAGGCTGTGTCTCCCCACTTCAATCCCAGAACTCTGACAGAAATCCATGGAGATTTTCCCTGGAGTGGGGAACTGGGACCTCCTGTGACAGCCTGGAGTTTGTTTTCCTGAAGCAATCCCCATCTGAAATTCCCTGAAAAGCCTTTCCTGGAGCTCCTCTCTCTCAGGCTGGATCCAGACCATGTCTCCCCATTCCCAAATTTTATTTTTTCCCCTAAATCCACTGGGAATTTCCCCTTGTCCATCCCCCCCTTTTCCCAGTGTTCAACACGGTGTACAACAGCGACGACAACGTTTTTGTGGGAGCGCCCACGGGCAGCGGGAAAACCATCTGCGCCGAGTTCGCCATCCTCCGGATGCTCCTGCAGAACTCCGAGGGCCGCTGCGTCTACATCACCCCCATGGAGGCCCTGGCCGAGCAGGTGAGCCCCAGGAAGGCCCTGGAGGTGGAAATTCCCACCTTCATCCCTCATTCCCCTCTGGGGATGAACTCGGGGTTTGCCCGTCCTGCTGCTTCTGTGGGCGGGTTAAGCAGGAATTTGGCGGGAATCGCCCCGGCTTGAGGGGAGTTTGGTGGGAATGGTCTCAATTGGAGGGAAATGTGAGGGGAATTTGGTGGAATTGCCCCAATTTGAGGGAAATGTGAGGGGAAATTGGTGGGAATGGCCCCAATCTGATGGGAGTTTGGTGGAAATGGCCTCAATTTGAGGGAAATGTGAGGGGAAATTGGTGGGAATGGCCCCAATCTGATGGGAGTTTGGTGGAAATGGCCTCAATTTGAGGGAAATGTGAGGGGAATTTGGTGGAATTGCCCCAATTGGAGGGAAGTATGAGGGGAAATTGGTAGGAATGACCTCAATTTGGTGGGAATTCCCCCAGTTTGAGAAGAATTTGGTGGAATTGCCCGAATTTGAGGGAGGTGTGAGGGGAAATTGCTGGGAATGGCCTCAGTTTGGTGGGAATTGCCCCAGCTTGAGGGAAATGTGAGGAGAAATTGGTGGGAGTTGCCCCAGTTTGAGAGAAGTATGAGGAGAAATTGGTGGGGATTTGCCCAATTTGAGGGAAATGTGAGGGGAAATGGGTGGGAGTGGCCTCAGTTTGGTGGGAATTTCCTCAATTTGAGAGCAATTTGATGGGAATCACCCCCATTTTGGGGATAACAACACGGCTCCTGCGTGAATTCCTGATAAATCTGCTGGGAACCGCCCTGATTCAAGGCCAATCCCCGTTTTCCCGGCGCAGGTTTTCATGGATTGGTACGAGAAGTTCCAGGAGCGCCTCAACAAGAAGGTGGTGCTCCTCACTGGGGAGACCAGCACGGACCTGAAGCTGCTGGGAAAAGGGAATATCATCATCAGCACCCCGGAAAAGTGGGATATCCTGTCCCGCCGCTGGAAGCAGCGCAAGAACGTCCAGAACGTCAACCTGTTCATCGTGGATGAAGTGCACCTGATCGGGGGCGAGAACGGGGTGAGAGTCCTGGGAGTGGGGTGGGGATGGGTCCTGCCTGGAATGGGGGTTTCCCAATGGGATTGCAGCTTGTGTTGGAGCAGATGATGGGATGGGATGGGATGGGATGGGATGGGATGGGATGGGATGGGATGGGATGGGATGGGGTTTCCATGGGGTGTCCTGGATGGATCTCAGCCAGGAACAGTCCTGATCCTTCTCCTCATCCCAATCCTGACCCTATTCCTGATCCTGCTCCTGCTCACAGTCCCGATCCTGCTCCTGATTCCATTCCTGATCCAGCTCCTGATCCCCTTCCTGATCCCTCTCCTGGTCCTGCTCCATTCATGTCCCTCAGGCAGCTCAGGAGGAATTTCCATGGGATCTCCTGGCGTGATCTCATCCTGATCCCAGTCCCGATCCCACTCTCGATCCCGTTTTCCCCCACAGCCTCTGCTGGAGGTGATCTGGTCGCACAAATGCTACACCAGGATGGGTTTCCCGGGGTTCTCGTGGCTGGATCTCATCCCGATCCCATTCCTGATCCCATTCCCGATCCATTTTCCCCCGCAGCCCGTGCTGGAGGTGATCTGCTCGCGGATGCGCTACATCTCGTCGCAGATCGAGCGGCCGATCCGCATCGTGGCGCTGAGCTCGTCGCTGTCCAACGCCAAGGACGTGGCGCACTGGCTGGGCTGCAGCGCCACCGCCACCTTCAACTTCCACCCCAACGTGCGCCCCGTGCCCCTGGAGCTGCACATCCAGGTAGGCACGGGAACGGCCGGGATTCCGGGAAAAATCCCTTGGGATCGTTGGTGATTCTTGCTTTTGTCAGTTCTTGGCCATAATCCCTTGGGATCGTTGGTAATTCCTGGTTGATTAATTCTTGGCCAGATTATTTGATTAACAAATCGTTAGAGTCGTTATTTATTATCTTTTTTATTATATTAATCTGTGGGGACCAGTATGGAGTCTGATAATTAATCACGTGAGTTAATCATGTATCAATCACATGGATAATTAAGGACACACTAAGTGGCACAAGGCCATTGGTCACCAATAAAAGGATCAATCACTTCCCTGATGGAATTAAACAAATTTTCCAGTGTTCCTCATCAGTTTGGCAAAGAATCCTTTGGGGTCCGGTGGGATTTGAGGGGATTGGGATGGATGAGCTGGCACAGGATTGAAATTGAGATTGGCCATTGGTCACCAACACAAGGCTCAATCATTACCCTGCCAGAATTAAGTTTCCAGCGTTTCCCACCAGCTCGGCAGGGAATCCTTTGGGATTCAGCAGGATTTGGGATTTTTGGCAGGGTTTCAACATCAGCCACACGCAGACGCGCCTGCTGTCCATGGCCAAGCCCGTGTACCACGCCGTGATGAAGCACTCGCCCAAAAAACCCGTCCTGGTCTTCGTCCCGTCCCGGAAACAGACCCGGCTCACGGCCATCAACATCCTGACCACCTGCGCCTCTGACGTCCAGCGCCACAGGTGACACCTGGGGGACACCACGGGATGGACTGTGGGAATGGAGAACGTCCAGGGATGGGAAATTCCTGAGGGAGCTTAGCCTGGAGAAAAAGGGGATTGGGGGGAATCTTCTGACTCTCCTAACAGAGGGGGGCAGGGGACACCTGGGGGACACCATGGAGCTGCCCAGGGACAGTTGGGGGACACCATGGAGCTGCCAAGTGATGGGTTTTGGGGTTGGGGGTAGAGATGGGAAATTCCTGAGGGAGCTGGGGACAGGGGACACCTGGGGGGATACCACAGGATGGGTTACAGGGTTGGAGAACATCTAGAGATGAATTATAGGGTTAAAGAGTGTCCAGGGTTGGGTTATGGGGTTGGAGAGCGTCCAGAAGTCAGATAGGGGGTTGGAGGTGGAGATGGAGAATTCCTGAGAGAGCTGAGGGGACTTGGCCTGGGGAAGAGGGGGATCTTGGGGTGTGATTGGGTGAAATGGGATTGGGATGGGATTGATAGGATTGATGGAATTGATGGGATGGGGTTGGGATGAGATGGGATGGGTGATCCTAATTGCCTTTCCCAAGCTGAAGAATTCCTGGATATCCCCCCAGGTTCCTGCACTGCGCTGAGAAGGACCTGGTGCCCTACCTGGAGAAGCTGAGCGACCCCACCCTGAAGGAGACGCTGGTGAACGGGGTCGGGTACCTGCACGAGGGGCTGACGGCCATGGAGCGGCGCGTGGTGGAGCAGCTCTTCAGCTCCGGTGAGAGTGGGGCAGGAGCGGGGTGGGATTGCAATGGGGAAGGGGAGATTGGGGTGGGATTTTGGTAAGGAATTCCTCTACAGGGAGGGGGTGAGGGGCTGGGTTGGAATTCCCAGAGAAGCTGTGGCTGCCCCTGGATCCCTGGGAGTGTCCAAGGCCAGGCTGGAGCCACCTGGGGAAGGTGTCTCTGCCCATGGTGGCACTGGATGCTCTTCAGAACCTCTCCCAACCCAACCCACTCTATGAACCTCCACCTCCCACTTCCAAAATTCTGGGATTGTCCCCACACCCCCTGTCCAAGTGCCCAGAATCCCGGGATCTCTGTCCCTGCTGAGCCCAGGTGCCCTCCCCACCCCCAGGAGCTGTCCAGGTGATGGTGGCCTCACGCAGCCTCTGCTGGGGCATGAACATCTCGGCCCACCTGGTGATCATCATGGACACGCAGTACTACAACGGCAAGATCCACGCGTGAGCGATCCCCGATCCCTTGGGATGGGGTGGGATGGGATTGAGATTGGGATTGATGGGATGGGGTGGGGTAGGATGGGATGGGATTGATGGGATGGGATCAAAGGGATCACAGGGATCAGTGAGATGGGGATAGGATGAATGGGAGTGGGATGGGATTAGGATGGGATTGGGATCCCAGGTGGAATGGATGAGATGAGATGGGATGAGATGAGATGGGATGGGATGAGATGGGATGGGATGGGATGGGATGGGATTGATGTGATGGGATCAATGTGCACCATGGGATCCATGGGATGGGATTGAATTGTATTGACTTGGGCTTGGGCCTGGGATTGGGCCAGGACTGGGATCCGGGATGGGATGGGATGGGATGGGATGGGGTTGTGGTCCCTGGCCGGAGCTGCTGACGCTGTTGCCGTGGCAGGTACGTGGATTACCCCATCTACGACGTGCTGCAGATGGTGGGACACGCCAACCGCCCGCTGCAGGACGATGAGGGCCGCTGCGTCATCATGTGCCAGGGCTCCAAGAAGGTGGGTGATGGACACGGGGACATCCCCGGCGTTCCCACTGGCGTTCTCCTCCTCCAGCTGGTGGAGGAGCCTCACGCTGGGGTGGGATCGGGATGGGGGTGGGATCAGTGGGATCAATAGGATGGGATCAACACAGTCAGTGGGATGGGGACTGTGGGGGGATAGGATGGGAATGATGAGATGGGATGGGATCAATGGGATAAGTGAGATCAGTGGGCTGGGATGGGATGGGATGGGATGGGATGGGATGGGACAACAGGATCAATGGGCTGGGATGGAATGGGATCCATGGTATGGGATGGATGGCATGGCATGGAATGAAGAGGATCCAAACCCTCACTCAGGGTTGGGATCACCATGGGGACAATCCAGCCCCTCCCAGAGCGCCGTGCTGGGTGTTCCCACAGCATTTTGGGGATGAATTCTTGAATTCTTTCCCTTTTCCTGCCCGTCCTGCTGCAGGATTTCTTCAAGAAGTTCCTGTACGAGCCGCTGCCGGTGGAGTCGCACCTGGACCACTGCATGCACGACCACTTCAACGCCGAGATCGTCACCAAGACCATCGAGAACAAGCAGGACGCCGTGGACTACCTGACCTGGACCTTCCTGTACCGCAGGATGACCCAGAACCCCAACTACTACAACCTGCAAGGTGGGAATGGGATCTGCGGGCAGCGGGGAGCTCCTGCAGCCTGGGAACGGCCCCTGGGAATGTCCTGGGTGGTAACGGTGCTGGCAATCCCAGACTGTCCTGTCCTGTCCCATCCCATCTCCCCATTATTCCATTATCCCATTATCCCACTACCCCATTATCCCTTTGTCCCATTATCCCATCCCACCCCATCCATTCCCATCCCATCCAATCCCCCCCCATCCATCCCAATCCCATCGCATCCCATCACCTTATTACCCCGTTATCCCATTATCCCATCTCATTACCCCATGATCCTATTACCCCATTATTCCATGATCCTATCTCACCCCATCTATCCCAATGCTATAATTCCAATCCCATTCCATTACCCCATTACCCATGACCCCATGATCCTGCTACCCCGTGACTCCATTTCCCCATAACCCTATGATCCCATTGCCCATTACCCATGACCCCATGATCCTATTACCCCGTTACCCATGAACCCATTACCCATGTCTCTGTTACCTCATGACCCCATTACCCATGACCCCGTTACCCCATGATCCCATTACCCATGACCTTGTTACCCCATGACCCCTTTACCCCATAACCCTATGATCCCATTACCCATGACCTTGTTACCCCATGACCCCATTACCCCATAACCCCATGACCACATTACCCATGACCCCATTACCCCATAACCCTATGATCCCATTACCCATGACCCATACCTCTGTTACCCCATGACCCCGTTACCCCATAATCCCATGACCCCATGACCCCATTACCCCATGACCCCATTACCCATGACCCCATTACCCATGATCCCATTACCCATGACCCATACCTCTGTTACCCCATGACCCTGTTACCCCATGACCCTGTTACCCCATGACCCTGTTACCCCATGATCCCATGACCCCATTACCCCATGATCCCATTACCCCATGACCCCATTACCCCATGATCCCATTACCCATGACCCCATTACCCCATTACCCATGATCCCATTACCCCATGACCCCATTACCCCATGACCCCATTACCCATGACCCCATGACCCCATTACCCCATGACCCCATTACCCATGACCCCATTACCCCATTACCCATGACCCCATTACCCCATGACCCCATTACCCCATGACCCATTACCCATGACCCCATGGCCCATGACCCCGCGTGCCCTGACGCGGTGCCCGGCGCAGGCGTGTCCCACCGGCACCTGTCGGATCACCTGTCGGAGCTGGTGGAGCAGACCCTCAGCGACCTGGAGCAGTCCAAGTGCATCAGCATCGAGGACGAGATGGACGTGGCGCCGCTCAACCTGGGCATGATCGCCGCCTACTACTACATCAACTACACCACCATAGGTGCCCAAAGATTTCCCAAAAACCCTGCCTTTGGGCAATTCCCAAAAAAAAAAATGGGGTTTCCCCCAAAAAATCCCTGGGTTTGGGGATTTCCCAAAACACTCTGGGTTTCTCCCTTAAAAAAGCCTCATTTTGGGGTGTTTTCTCAAAAATATCCCTGGGTTTGGGGATTTCCCAAAAGAATCTGGGTTTTCCCCTCAAAAAATCCCAATTTTGGGGTGTTTCCCCAAAAAACCTCCTGGGTTTGGGGGTTTCCCCCCAAAAAAATCCTGGGTTAGGATGTTTTCCCCAAAAAATCCCTGTGTTTGGGTGTTTTCCCCCACAATAATCTCTGGGTTTGGGTGTCCCCCTAAAACATCTGGGGTTTCCAAAATCCCCAATTCCTGTGTGTTTTCCCCCAGAACTGTTCAGCATGTCCCTCAATGCCAAGACCAAGGTGCGGGGGCTGCTGGAGATCATCTCCAACGCCGCCGAGTACGAGAACATCCCCATCCGGCACCACGAGGACAACCTGCTGCGCCAGGTCTGGGATGCATGGGATCCATGGGGTGGGATGGGATAAGATCCGTGGGATGGGGTCAATGGGGTGGGATGGGATCCATGGGATGGGGTCAATGGGATCAAGGGGAACATCCCCATCCAGCACCACAAGGACAACCTGCTGCACCAGGTCTGGGATCCACAGGATCCATGGGATGGGATGGGATCCATGGGATCCATGGGATGGGGTCAGTGGGATCAGGGGGAACATCCCCATCTGGCACCACGAGGACAACCTGCTGCACCAGGTCTGGGATCCACAGGATCCATGGGGTGGGATGGGATGGGATCAAAGGGATAGGATTGGATCAATGGGATGTGATGGGATCCATGGGATGGGGTCAGTGGGAACATCCCCATCCAGCACCATGAGGACAACCTGTTGCACTAGGTCTGGGATCCACGGGATCAGTGGGACCAATGGGATGGGATGGCAATGGGATCAAGGGATAATGGGATCAAGCAGATGAGATGGAAATGGGATCAATAGGATTGGGATCAAGGGAAGCAATGGGGTCAAGGGGGTGGGATCAATGGGAATGATGGCATGGGGTCAACAGGATTGATGGGATCAATGGGATTGGGACTGGGATGGGATGAGCACTCAACAATCCCACCCCTGTTCATTCCATAATCCCAAAACCTCGGTCCCTCCTCCACACCCCGGGGATGAAGCTGTTTCTGGGGCTTGAGCACTGAAGGGTTTCCCCTCCACCCGCAGCTGTCCCAGAAGGTGCCCCACAAACTGACCAACCCCAAATTCAACGACCCCCACGTCAAGACCAACCTGCTGCTGCAGGCCCACCTGTCCCGGATGCAGCTGAGCGCCGAGCTGCAGTCCGACACCGAGGAGATCCTCAGCAAGGTGGGAGCCCAGAGCCTCCCAGGAATCCCAGGAATCCCAGGGCTTCTTGGGATCAGGAGCTGGAGGGATCCCACATCCCTCATGGCATGAGGGATGGGATTGGGGGTGGGGTGGGATTTATGGCCAAGGAGAGCAGGGTGGGATAAGGAGGTTCTCCAGGGGTTGCTCCATCCCATGGGAGCAGTTCTCCAGGAATTCCATCCCATGGGGTCAGTTCTGCAGGAACTGCTCAGCCTGGATCCCATCCCATGGGGTCCCCATCCCCGGCTGTGTCCCTGACGGTCACTAACTGTCCTTGGCCGTGTCACTGACCACCACTGACCATCCCTGTCCATCCCTGCCCATGTGTCCAGGCCATCCAGCTGATCCAGGCCTGTGTGGACGTGCTGTCCAGCAATGGCTGCCTGTGTCCCTGTCCCTGACCATGTCCCTGTCCATGTCCCTGACCATCACTGACCATCACTGACCGCTGTCCATCCTGTCCAGGCCATCCGGCTGATCCAGGCCTGTGTGGACGTGCTGTCCAGCAATGGCTGGCTGAGCCCGGCGCTGGCCGCCATGGAGCTGGCCCAGATGGTCACTCAGGCCATGTGGTCCAAGGACTCCTACCTGAAGCAGCTGCCCCACTTCACCTCCGAGCACATCAAGCGCTGCACGGACAAGGTACGGCCCGGGGGACACCCAGGGGACACCCAGGGGACACCCAGGGGACACCCAGGTCACGGGAACCTCACCCTCGGATTTTTGGGAAAAGCTGGAATTTAAAAACTCTGGCCCATGAGTTTTAGGGAGTGGCAGAGCTGTGGAATGAGTCGGGTTTGGGGTGAATCCGGGAGGGAAAAGCTTTAATCAGGGTTTAAGTTACTTCGTTAATTAATGAGGATACCCCAGGTTGTTCCACCAATTAACAAATTAACTGGTGAGTTATTTTCACTGTTTAAAAATGAGCACCCGATGAGCTCCTCAGGGGTTGAGGAGTTATTCCCTAGTTATTCCACCAATTAACGAGGTCCACTGAGTTATTCCCCCAATTAATGAGCAATTGCCAAACTCCTGGGAGGGGTTGAGATCCCCTGAATTATTCCCCCAATTAACGAGTGAACTGATGAGCTCTGGTGAGGTGTTCAGACACCCCAAGTTCTTCCACCAGTTAACGAGACCCCTGAGTTATTCCCCCAATTAACGAGACCCCTCAGTTCCTCCACCAATTAACGAGCAATTGATGAACTCCTGTGAGGGGTTGAGATCCCCTGAATTCCACCAATTAACGAGCACCTGACGAGCCGTTGTGAGGGGTTGGGATCCCCTGAATTAATCCCCCAATTAACGAGTGACTGATGAGCTCTGGTGAGGGGTTGAAACACCCCAAGTTCTTCCCCCAATTAACGAGACCCCCAAGTTCTTCCACCAGTTAACGAGACCCCTGAGTTACTCCACCAATTAACGAGCACTTGAGCTCTTTTGGGTGGGGTGAAATACCCAGAATTGGTTCTCCCACCAATTAACGAGCGATCGACGAGCTCTGGCGAGGGGCTGGGAGACCCTAAGCCATTCCAGCAATTAACGAGCTCCCTGGCTCATCCCCCTAATTAACGAGCCCCTCCCTGCCGCCGTGCAGGGCGTGGAGAGCGTGTTTGACATCATGGAGATGGAGGACGAGGAGCGCACGGCGCTGCTGCAGCTGCCCGAGGCGCAGATCGCCGACGTGGCGCGCTTCTGCAACCGCTACCCCAACATCGAGCTGTCCTACGAGGTGGGGGACAGGGACAGCATCCGCAGGTGAGCCTGGCATTGGGGTCATTGGGGTCATCGGGATCATTGGGATGGGATCATCAGGATCTTTGGGATCACTAGGGTCATTGGGATCATTGGGGCCATTGGGATGGGGTCATTGGGGTCATTTGGATCATCGGGATTGGGTCATTGGGATCGTTGGGGTGGTTCTGCAACCTGCTACCCCAAAATGGAGCTGTCCTACGAGGTGGGGGGACAGGGAGAGCATCTGCAGGTGAGACTGGGATTGGGATCATTGGGATGGGATCATCAGGATCTTTGGGATCACTGGGGTCATTGGGATCATTGGGATGGGGTCATTGGGATCATGGGGCTGGTTCTGCAACCAGTACTCCGTGGAGCTGTCCTAAGAGGTGGGGGACAGGGACAGCATCTGCAGGTGAGACTGGGATTGGGATCGATGGGGTCATTGGGGTCATTGGGACGGGATCATCAGGATCTTTGGGATCATTGGTATGGGGTTGGGATCATTGGGGTCATTGGGATGGGGTCATTGGGGTCATTGGGATCATCAGGATGGGATCATCAGGATCTTTGGGATCTCTGGGATCATTGGTATGGGGTTGGGATCATTGGGATCATCGGGATGGTTCTGCAACCTGCTACCCCAAAATGGACCTGTCCTACGAGGTGGGGGACAGGGAGAGCATCTGCAGATGAGACAGAAACATTGGGGTCATTGGGGTGGGATCATCAGGATCTTTGGGATCACTAGGGTCATTGGGATCATTGGGATGGGGTCGTTGGGATCATGGGGCTGGTTCTGCAACCAGTACTCTGTGGAGCTGTCTTAAGAGGTGGGGGACAGGGACAGCATCTGCAGGTGAGACTGGGATTGGGATCGATGGGGTCATTGGGATCATCAGGATGGGATCATCAGGATCTTTGGGATCTCTGGGATCATTGGTATGGGGTTGGGATCATTGGGGTCATCGGGATGGGATCATCAGGATCTTTGGGATCATTGGGATGGTTCTGCAACCACTACCCCAACACTGAGCTGACCTAAGAGGTGGGGGACAGGGAGAGCATCTGCAGGTGAGATCAGGGTCATTGGGATCATTGGGATGGGATTGGGATCATTGGGGTCATTGGGTTGGGATTGGGATCATGGGGATCATTGGGATCATGGTGGATGGTTCTGCAACTGCTACCCCAACATGGAGCTGTCCTATGAAGTGGGGGACAGGGACAGCATCTGCAGGTGAGACTGGGATTGGGATCATCAGGATCTTTGGGATCATTGGGATGGGATTGTTGTGATCATCAGGGTGAGGATGGGATTGGGATCGGGGTCAGGACTGTGCTGTTCCTGATCCTGTGCTCCATCCCCAGTGCTGGCCCCATGGGGATGGGGTTGGGACTGGGATCTGATCCGATTCCCCTGCTGATCCCATTTGGTGGCCCCGTGGTGGTGCAGGGGCTGGGATCAGGGTTGGGATCGGGATCAGGCTGTGACCCCGCTGTTCCTGACCCCGTTGTGTCCCCAGTGGTGGCCCCGTGGTGGTGCTGGTGCAGCTGGAGCGGGAGGAGGAGGTCACCGGGCCGGTCATCGCCCCCCTGTTCCCACAGGTACCGCGGGATCGGTGGGATTGATGGGTGGGATGGGACTGTCCCTGTCCCCGTGTCCCTGTCCTGTGTCCCTGTCCCCAGCTCTGGGAGTGTCTCAGTGGGTAACAAGGGCTGGGTGACAGAGTGGGTGGCACTGAGGTGGCAGTGTCCCTGATGTCCCTGTTGTCCCCACAGAAACGTGAGGAGGGCTGGTGGGTGGTGCTGGGGGTGGCACTGAGGTGGCAGTGTCCCTGATGTCCCCGTTGTCCCCACAGAAACGTGAGGAGGGCTGGTGGGTGGTGATCGGAGACTCCAAGTCCAACAGCCTCATCTCCATCAAACGCCTGACGCTGCAGCAGAAGGCCAAGGTGACACTGGGGGACACTGCGGGTGACACTGGGGGTGACACAAGCTGGGTGACACTGCGTTGCCATCAGCCGGGTGACAGGGAGTGACACTGGGTGACATTCCATGCAATGGGCCGGGTGACACTGAGGTACCACAGGGGCGTGACACAGGGTGGGTGCTACCAAGGTGCCATGGGCTGGGTGACACTGGGGTGACACTGGGTGACGGCAGGTGTCACTAGGTGACACTGGTGATGGTGGGTGGCACTGCGTGACACCAGGTGACAGTGGGTGACACTGGGGTGACACCAGTGCTGGCAGGTGACACTGGTAACACTGGGTGACGGCAGGTGACACTGGGGTGACACTGGGGTGACACTGGGTGATGGCAGGTGGCACTGGGTGACACTGGTGATAGTGGGTGACAGTGGGGTGACACCAGTGCCGGTAGGTGACACTGGGGTGACACTGAGTGACAGCAGGTGACACTGGGGTGACACCAGGGTGACACTGGTGCCGGCGGGTGACACTTGGGTGACACCGGGGTGACACTGGTGCCGGCAGGTGACACTGGGGTGACACCGGTGATGGTGGGTGACACTGAGGTGACACTGGGTGACACTGGTGACACCGGGGTGACCCTGGGTGACCCCGGTGGCACCGGGCGGCGCAGGTGAAGCTGGATTTCGTGGCGCCGGCGGCGGGCGCGCAGCACTACACGCTGTACTTCATGAGCGACGCCTACATGGGCTGCGACCAGGAGTACAAGTTCAGCGTGGACGTCAAGGAGGCCGAGAGCGACTCCGACTCCGACTGACCCCGCAGAACCCACCCAGAACCCACCAAAAACCCCACAGGACCCCAGAAAAATCCCACGGAATCCCATGAAATCCCAGCAAAATCCCACTGAATCCCATGAAATCCCAGCAAAATCCCACACAACCCCAGAAAAATCCCACAGAATCCCCCAAAATCCCTCCCCCAGACCCTCCCGTGCTGCATTCCCGTTGTTTTTTTTAGGGTTTGGATGTTTTGTACAGAGTGGTTTTTTTTTAGGTTGGAGTAAACTTCAGGATCTGTCTTGGTCTCGGTGCTGGATCCCAAACTCCTGAAATCCCAGATTCCCACATCCCAAACTCCTGGATCCCAAATTCCTGGACCCCAAATTCTCTGATCACAAACTCCTGGATCCTAAATTTCCCAATCCCCAAAGTCTTGCATCCCAAAATCCTGAAACACGAAATTCCTGGATCCCAAACTCTTGAAATTCCAAATTCCTGAAACTCAAAGTTCCTGGATCCCAAGTTCCTGGACCCCAAACTCTTGGGCCCTTGAGGGTTCCAGGCCAACCCCAAACCCTGGGGAGGATCCAGGGATTCTTCCAGGAGATTTTGGGTTTATTGGCTTTGGGGCAGGAGGCCCCGCACAGATCCCAACCCCAAACCCGCCCCCATCCCAATCCCAGTGTTACCAACCCCACAAACCCAACTGGGGAGGGAGGGGAGGACGGGCTGGGGGACACGAGAGGTCCTGGAGGGCTTGGGAAGGTCCTGGAGAACACCAGGTGGTCCTGGAGGCCACAGGAGGTGTCCTGGGGGATGTTGGGTGGTCCTGAAGGTCACAGGGGATGTCCTGGAGAACATTGGGTGATCCTGGAGCCCACAGGAGGCTCCTGGCGGCTGTGAGGAGGTTCTGGAGAACACGGGGGAATCCTGGAGGGGTCCTGGAGAACACTGAGGAATCTTGGAGACCACGGGAAGCTCCTGGAGGCCACCGAGATCTCCTGGAGAACATTTGGGCGATCCTGGAGAACATCTGGGCGATCCTGGAGAACATCTGGGCGATCCTGGAGAACATCTGGGTGATCCTGCAGGTCACAGGAGGCTCCTGGGGGCCGTGGGGAGATTCTGGAGGCCCTGGGGCTGTCCTGGAGACTGAGCACAGTGGCTGTGTCCCCTCAGGTGTCCCCTCAGAGGCCCTCGGGGCGCTGGTACTGCCAGAAGGCGATGTCCCCGTCGTCCCCGCAGGTGGCCAGCAGCCCGGGCTCCCGGGGGTGCCAGGCCACGCCGTTGACGTCCTGGGCGTGCGCCCGCGGCACGTGCGCCGCCAGCCCGAAGGTCACCGGGGCCGCCGGGGCCACCGCCGGGGACACCGCCGGTGTCACCTCCTCGAACACCCGCACGGCGTCGTCACCGCAGGCCGTGGCCACCGCGCCCGTCAGCTGGCACCTGGGGACACCGAGGGGACAGCGTCGGGCAGGGGGCAGGGAGGGGACAGGGGACACCTGGAAGGGTCACCAAGGAGCGGACAGGTGGCACCTTTGGGACACAGCCAGGGGACAGGAGGTCAAGGAGGGAACAGGGGACACTTGGAGAGGTCAGGGAAGGGGACAGGTGGCACCTGAGGGGCACAGGGAGAGGATAGGGGGGTCACGGAGGGGACAGCAGGGGCTCAGGGAAGGGACAGGGGACACCTGGAGGAGTTATCAGGGAAGAGGGGCCAGGTGCCACCTCTGGGGCACAGCCAGGGGACACCTGGAGAGGTCACTAAGGAGGGGACAGGGCCCTCTGAGGTGGCACTCAGAGGGGGCAGCAGGGTGGTGGCATCAGGAGGCTTACAGGGAAGGGACAGGGCCCTGGGGAGGTGGCAGCGGGACAGGGTTCCAGGGAGGTGGCACCTGGAGGGTCACAGGGCCCCAGTGAAGTGTCCCTGGTGGCCCCAATGTCCCCACACTCACCAGGCCACGTCGTAGATGCTGCGCCCGTGGTACCCGGACAGGGTGCACACGCATTTCCAGCTGGGCTCCGAGCCACTGCCTGGGGACACGGGGACATTGGGGACATTGGGGACATCAGGCCACTTCCTCCACCCCTCCTCCCTCTCCCTTTTGCTTTTCCATTCCCTCTCCCTCCCCCTTTCCCTCTCCCTTTTCTCACTCTCTCCTTCCCCCTGTCCCTTCTCCCTGTCACACCCCTTGTCCCCTTGGTGCCTGTCCCCATCCCTGTCCATGTCCCTGTCCCCGTCCATGTCCCCATCCATGTCCCCATCCCATCCCTCTCCCTGTCTCCATCCCCTCCTCCTGTACCCATCCCTGTCCCATTCCCTGTCCCACGTTCCCTGTCCCCATGTCCCCATCCCTGTCCCATGTCCCCATCCCTGTCCCATGTCCCCATCCCTGTCCCACATTCCCTGTCCCCATGTCCCCATCCCTGTCCTGTCCCTGTCCCCATCCCTGTCCCTGTCCCCATCCCTGTCCCCTCCCCTGTCCCCATCCCCGTCCCTGACCGTGTCCCTCGTGCCGCTGCCACACGCGCAGGGTGCGGTCATCGCTGCAGGACACGAGGCGCTGGCCCGAGCGCTCCCAGGCCACCGCCCACACGGTGCTGCTGTGTCCCTCCAGGGTGGCACAGCACAGCCAGTCGTCCTCGTCCTCGCGGTACAGCCGCACCGTGTCATCGTAGCTGGCGCTGGCCAGCAGCTGGGGACATAGGGGACGGCAGGGACATTGGGGACAGCAGGGACATTGGGGACAGCAGGGACATGGGGACATTGGGGACAGCAGGGACATTGGGGACACTAGGGACAGCAGGGACATTGGGGACACTGGGGACAGCAGGGACATTGGGGACAGCAGGGACACTGGGGACATTGGGGACAGCAGGGACATTGGGGACAGCAGGGACACTGGGGACATTGGGGACAGCAGGGACATTGGGGACATTGGGACACACTGTGTCATTGTAGCTGGCGCTGGCCAGCAGCTGGGGATACAAGGGACATTGGGGACAGGAACGGGGCCCTGGCAGGGTTTGGGGGAGTTTGAGGGGCACAGGAGGGGACCCTGGGTGTCCCTGTTGGTCCCAGTGAGGGTTTGGGGTGTCCCCAGGTGTCCCCAGTGTCACTCACCTGCAGGCTGGGGTGCCACACCACGTGTTTGACGTCCTGTGTGTGTGCGCTGAGCACGCTGACACACTCGAACTCCTCCTCCTCGTCATCCACTGCGGGACAGGGACAACAGGGACAGGGACAACAGGGACAGGGACAACAGGGACAGGGACAGGGGGTCAGAAGTGCCCAGGGGGTCCATGGCTACCCCAGGGGGTGTCCGGGGGGGTCAGTGTGGTCACTGGGCTCAGTGTGGTCAGTGTCCATGGGGTCAGTGCCCATGGGGTCAGTGTCCATGGGGTCAGTGTGGTCAGTGTCCGTGGGGTCAGTGCCCGTGGGGTCAGTGGGGTCAGTGTGGTCAGTGGTGTCTGTGGGATCACTGGGGTCAATGCCCATGGGGTCAGTGTGGTCAGTGCCCACAGGGTCAGTGTCCATAGGGTCAGTGTGGTCAGTGGTGTCTGTGGGATTACTGAGGTCAATGCCCATGGGGTCATTGGGGTCAGTGCCTGTGTGGTCAGTGCCCATGGGGTCAGTGTGGTCAGTGCCCATGGGGTCAGTGGTCAGTGGTGCCCATGGGGTCAGTGCCCATGGGGTCAGTGTCCATGGGGTCAGTGCCCATGGGGTCAGTGGTCAGTGTCCATGGGGTCAGTGTGGTCAGTGCCCATGGGGTCAGTGGTCAGTGGTGCCCATGGGGTCAGTGTCCATGGGGTCAGTGTGGTCAGTGTCCATGGGGTCAGTGGTCAGTGGTGCCCGTGGGGCCAGCAGTGCCGCTGTGGCCGTGCTCACCCTCCCAGACCCAGACGCTCTTGTCACGGCTGCAGGTGGCCAGCAGGGTCCCCGAGGGCGCCCAGGCCACCGACTTCACCTCGTTCTCGTGTCCCTCCAGCGTGGCCACCACCTGCGGGGACACAGGGACACTGAGGGGACATTGGGGACACTGAGGGGACACCAGGACACTGGGGGGACATTGGGGACACTGAGGGGACACGAGAGGAACTGGGGACACTGGGAGAAATGGGGACATGGGGACACTGGTGGGATTTGTGGGGTCAGGGGGGAGGGAAACCCCAAAATCTGCCCGGGGAGGGGGAACTGGGGAGGGGTCAGGCAGAGTTTGAGGGGCTGGGGACAAAGGGGGCCCAAAGGTGGCACAGGTGACAATGAGGGGCACAGGTGACACTGGGGTGACATGGGGGTGACACAGGGTGACACAGGTGACCCTGGGGAGTGGCACAGGTGACAATGGGAGGGGTGACAACGATGGGCACAGGTGACACCGGGGTGACACGGGGGTGGCAGAGGTGACGCTGGGGTGACACGGGGGTGGCAGAGGTGACACGGCTGCCGCACCTCGAAGTCGTCCTGCTGCCGCTTCCAGACGCAGGCGGTGCCATCGAAGCTGGCCGAGGCCAGGTACCGCCCGCACGGCGACCAGGCCACCCTGCGCACCGTGCGCGTGTGCGCGCCCGACAGCACCGCGCGGCACGCCCAGCCCGCGCCTGGGGACATTGGGGACATTGGGGACATCATCATAGGGACACCGCGCGGCACGCCCAGCCCGCGCCTGGGGACACCGCGGGGGACACGCTCCGGGTCCCTCCGAGCCCCGCGTCCATCCCGGCCCCCGCCCCGCGCCCCTCGGACCCCGGCACCGGCCGGGACCAGCCCCGCACCGTGCGGCCCGGTTTGCCCAGACCCGCCCGGTTCGGTCCCGGTTCCCCCGGTCCCCGCTCACCCTCCCGGCCCCAGACCCGCCCGGTTCGGTCCCGGTTCCCCGGCCCCGCTCACCCTCCCGGCCCCAGACCCGCACGGTTCGGTCCCGGTTCCCCGGCCCCGCTCACCCTCCCGGCCCCAGACCCGCACGGTGCGGTCCCGGTTCCCCCGGTCCCCGCTCACCCTCCCGGCCCCAGACCCGCCCGGTTCGGTCCCGGTTCCCCCGGTCCCGCTCACCCTCCCGGCCCCAGACCCGCACGGTGCGGTCCCCGCCGCAGGACGCCAGCAGGGCCCCGCCGGGGCTCCAGGCCAGGGCCCAGCAGCGGGACTCGGGGTGCGCGGGCACCCGGCACAGCAGCGACAGCGCCTCGGGCATGGCGGCACCGGGACCGACACCGGAACAGGCACCGGAACCGGAACTGGCACCGGAACTGGCACCGGGCCGGTCCAGCCCCGGAAGCGGAAGCGCGGCCGCCGGGGCGGGGCCGTGAGCGGGGCCCGGAGCCGCTGCGGGGCCCGGGCCGGGGTCGGGGCGCTGCGGGCGGTGACGGCGCTGCCGGGCCGGGATCGGCACCGGGACCGGCACCGGGACCGGCACCCGCTGTGCCGGGGCCGCGGAGCCACCGGGGCCGGTGTCGGGGAGCGGGATCGGTGTCAGAAGGCGCTGCCGGTGAACCCGGGGCGGGTGTCGGTGATCGCAGGGCCGGTACCGGTGATCCGGAGCGGGTGCCGCTGAGCCGGGGCGGGTGTCGGGGTGTCCGGTACCGGCACCGGTTATCCCGGCACAGCTGCCGGTTATCCCACAGCCGGTACCGCCGGCGCAGGGAGCGGCTGTCGGTGATCCGGTACCGCGGGGCCGGTGTCACTAACCCCGGTACCGGTGCGGCGGAGCGGGTTCCGCTGTTCCGGTAGCGGCTGCCCCTGCCCCTTATCCCCGCCGCTCGGGGCCCGGTCCCGGGCTCGGTGCGTGTCCGGGTGCGGTTCCCATTCCCGCTGCGGTTCCTGCTCCCGTTCCCGTCCCCGCTCCCTCTCCGTTCCCGCTGCGGTTCCTGTCCCCGTTCCTGTTCCGGTTCCCCTTCCCGTTCCCGGTGCGGTTCCTGGTGCGGTTCCCGTTCCCATTCCCGCTCCCGGTGCGGTTCCCATTCCCGGTTCCCATTCCCCGCCCCGTTCCCGGTCCCGTTCCCATTCCGGTTCCCGTTCCTGGTGCCTGTGCGGTTCCCGTCCCCGTTCCCGGTGCGGTTCCCGGTCCCATTCCCGTTCCCGTCCCCGCTCCCAGTCCCGGTCCCGCTCCGGTTCCCGTTCTCATTCCCGTTCCCGGTCCCATTCCCGTTCCCGCTCCCGGTGCCGGTCCCGCTCCGGTTTCCGTTCCTGGTGCGGTTCCCGTTCCCGTTCCCGCTCCCGTTCCCGGTGCCGGTGCCGGTATGTACGCGGCGGGCGGGCGGCGGCGGCGGGCGGCGGCGGTGCCCAAGCAGGGCGGAGCGCAGCCTGGCCTCGGCGCTGCCGGGCGCGCTGGCGATCACCGCGCTCTGCACGGCGCTGGCCGAGCCCGCCTGGCTGCGCATCCACGGCGGCACCTGCGGCCGCCAGGAGCTGGGAGTGGCCGATGTGCTGGGCTTCGTGCAGCCCGAGCTGCTGCGGGGTGAGCGCGGGCCGGGGCCTGCTGTCCCTCTGTCCCTGTGTCCCTGCTGTCCCTCTGTCCCTGTGTCCCTCTGTCCCTGTGTCCCTGCTGTCCTGATGTCCCTGTGTCCCTCTGTCCCGATGTCCCTGTGTCCCTCTGTCCCTGTGTCCCTCTGTCCCTGTGTCCCTCTGTCCCGATGTCCCTGTGTCCCTGATGTCCCTCCTGTTCCTCATGTCCCTCTGTCCCTGTGTCCCTGATGTCCCTCCTGTTCCTGATGTCCCTCTGTCCCATTGTCCCTGTGTCCCTGATGCTCCTGTGTCCTGTTGTCCCTCTGTCCCTGCTGTCCCTCCTGTCATGTGGTCCCTCTGTGCTCCTGTCCCTCTGTCCTGCTCTCCCTCTGTCCCTCTGTCCCTCTGTCCCTGATGTCCCTGCTGTGCTCCTGTCCCTCTGTCCTTCTAGCCATCTGTCCTTCTGTCCCTCTGCCCTGATGTCCCTCTGTCCCTGCCGTGCTCCTGTCCCTCCTGTCCCTCTGTCCCTGATGTGCCGCTGTCCCTCTGTCCTTTTAGCCCTCTGTCCCTCTGTACCACTGTCCTTCTGTCCTGCTGTCCCTCTGTCCCTGCTGTGCTCCTGTCCTGTCTCTGCCATGCTGCTGTCCTTCTGTCCCTCTGTCACTTTGTCCCTCTGTCCCTGCTGTGCTCCTGTCCCTCTGTCCTGGTGTCCCTGTTGTCCTTCTGTCCCTGCTGAGCCTTTCTGTCCCCTCCAGACCCTTCCATGCCGTCCTGTCCCCTTTGGGCCCCTTTTTGAGCCCTCCTGTCCCCCCTGTCCCCCCTGTCCCCTCTGTCCCCCCTGTCCCCTCCTGTCCCCTCCTGTCCCCCTGTCCCCTCTGTCCCCTCTGTCCCCCCTGTCCCCTCCTGTCCCCTCCTGTCCCCCTGTCCCCCCTGTCCCCTCTGTCCCCCCTGTCCCCTCCTGTCCCCTCCTGTCCCCCTGTCCCCTCTGTCCCCTCTGTCCCCTCTGTCCCTCCTGTCCCCCCCTGTCCCCCCTGTCCCCTCTGTCCCCCCGTCCCCTCTGTCCCCCCTGTCCCCCCTGTCCCCTCTGTCCCCTCTGTCCCCTCTGTCCCTCCTGTCCCCTCTGTCCCCTCCTGTCCCCTCTGTCCCCTCTGTCCCCTCCTGTCCCCTCTGTCCCCTCCTGTCCCCTCTGTCCCCCCTGTCCCCTCCTGTCCCCTCTGTCCCCTCCTGTCCCCTCTGTCCCCCCTGTCCCCCCTGTCCCCTCTGTCCCCTCTGTCCCCTCTGTCCCCTCTGTCCCTCCTGTCCCCCCCTGTCCCCCCTGTCCCCTCTGTCCCCCCGTCCCCTCTGTCCCCCCTGTCCCCCCTGTCCCCTCTGTCCCCTCTGTCCCTCCTGTCCCCTCTGTCCCCTCCTGTCCCCTCTGTCCCCTCTGTCCCCTCCTGTCCCCTCTGTCCCCTCCTGTCCCCTCTGTCCCCCCTGTCCCCCCTGTCCCCTCTGTCCCCCCTGTCCCCTCCTGTCCCCTCCTGTCCCCCCTGTCCCCCCTGTCCCCTCTGTCCCCCCTGTCCCCCCTGTCCCCTCTGTCCCCTCTGTCCCCTCTGTCCCTCCTGTCCCCCCCTGTCCCCCCTGTCCCCTCTGTCCCCCCTGTCCCCTCTGTCCCCTCTGTCCCCTCTGTCCCCCCTGTCCCCCCTGTCCCCTCTGTCCCCCCTGTCCCCTCCTGTCCCCTCCTGTCCCACCCGTCCCCTCTGTCCCTCCCTCTCCCCATTCCCGAGCATTTTCCCCATTCCTGCCCCGTTTTTCCAGCCTCGCTCCCTTCCCTGGGGCACCGGAACTCATCCCTAATTAATGAATCATCCCTAATTACTGACACGTTCTTAATTAGAGGAGCTGGCTCAAAGGGGGTGTTGGCCTCGAAAGGAATGTTTGGGTTTGTTCCATTTTTTTCCTTCAAAATTCCATTTTTTACCCCGAAAATCCCCCAAAATTCCATTTTTTTCCCCACAAAATTCCATTCCCCCCCCAAAATTCCATTTTTCCCCCCAAAAAAACCTGGCCCAGCTGGGATTTTTGAGGGGGAAAAGTGGAAATTTTGATGGAAGATCAGGATTTTTCTGGTTGGAAAAGCCGATTTTTGATGGATTTATGGGATTTTTAGAGTAGAATTATTTTGGAATGGAAAAGCGGATTTTCGAGGGGATATTTTTGGGCAGAAAAGCGGAATTTTTGTGGATTTTTTGGGGTGGAAAAGCGAATTTTTGTGGGGAGTTTTTTGGGCGGAGAAGCCAATTTTTTGTGAATTTTTGGGGGGTGGAAAAGCAGATTTCTCAGGGCAATTTTTTGGGCAGAGAAAGAGATTTTTTTGTGGATTTTTTTTTTTTTTTTGCTTGGAAAAGTGGATTTTCGAGGGGAATTTTTTTGGGCAGAAAAAGCAGAATTTCCACAGATTTTTTGGGGGGTGAAAAACCAGATTTTCAAGGTGAATTTTTTGGGGCAGAAAAGCAGTTTTTAACTTGAAAAAGCAGATTTTTTTGCTCGAAAAATCAAATTTTACAGGCATCCCTTCCTCGAGTGGCGAAAAAATCTCATTTTTTGCCGGAATTGACCCCTTTTCTCTCTTTCTGACGCCGTTTTTTGGGGTTTTTTTTCCTTTTTTTTCCCTCCAGATTTCTGCATGAACCCTCAGACCGTGCTGCTGCTCCGGGTCATCGCCGCTTTCTGCTTCCTGGGCATCCTCTGCAGCCTCGGCGCTTTCCTGCTCGACGTCTTCGGGCCCAAACACCCGGCCCTGAAAATCACCCGGCGCTACGCCTTCGCCCACATCCTCACCGGTGGGTCACCCCCCAGGAAACCCCCAAAAAAACCCCAAAAGAATCCGTTTTTCTGGCCCCTAAAAATTAAGAAATCCCCCTCGAAGTCGCGCTCCCAAAAATTAAAAGAATCTCCCATAATGATCCCCGAAGGAACACTAAAAATCCTCCCCCTAAATAATATCACAAAAATCCTAAAGGAATCCTAAAGGAATCCCACAGGAATCCCAAAAGAATTCATTTTTCTGGCCCCTAAAAAATTAAGAAATTACCCTCAAAATGGCGCCCTCAGAAATGCAAGGAGTGCCCCCAAAATGATCCCCGAAGGAACCCTAAAAATCCTCCCCCTAAATAATATCACAAAAATCCTAAAGGAATCCTAAAGGAATCCTAAAGAAATCCCACAGGAATCCCAAAAGAATTCATTTTTCTGGCCCCTAAAAAATTAAGAAATCCCTTCTCAAAATGGCGCCCTCAGAAATGAAAGGAACGCCCCCAAAATGATCCCTGAAGGAACCCTAAAAATGCTCCCCCTAAATAATATTACAAAAATCCTAAAGGAACCCTAAAGGAATCCTAAAGGAATCCTAAAGAGATCCCACAGGAATCCCAAAAGAATCCGTTTTTCCGGCCCCTAAAAATTAAGAAATCCCCCCCGAAGTCGCACTCCCAAAAATTAAAAGAATCCCCCAAGATGATCCCCGGTGGAACCCTAAAAATCCTCTTCTTAAATAATATCAAAGAAATCCTAAAGAAATTTCAAAGAAACCCCAAAAGAATTTGGTTTTTTGGCTCCTAAAAAATGAAGAAATCCCCCCCTCGAAATGGCGCCCTCAGAAATGCAAGGAACGCCCCCAAAATGGTCCCCGAAGGAACACTAAAAATCCTCTTCTTAAATAATATCACAAAAGTCCTAAAGGAACCCTAAAGGAATCCTAAAGAGATCCCACAGGAATCCAAAAGAATTCATTTTTCCGGCCCCTAAAAATTAAGAAATCCCCCTCGAAGTCGCGCCCCCAAAAATTAAAAGAATCCCCCAAGATGATCCCCGGTGGAACCCTAAAAATCCTCTTCTTAAATAATATCAAAGAAATCCTAAAGAAATTTCAAAGAAACCCCAAAAGAATTTGGTTTTTTGGCTCCTAAAAAATGAAGAAATCCCCCCCTCGAAATGGCACCCTCAGAAATGAAAGGAGTACCCCCAAAATGATCCCTGAAGGAACCCTAAAAATCCTCCCCCTAAATAATATCACAAAAATCCTAAAGGAATCCTAAAGAGATCCCACAGGAATCCCAAAAGAATCAGTTTTTCCGGCCCCTAAAATTTAAGAAATCCCCCTCGAAGTCGTGCCCCCAAAAATTAAAAGAATCTCCCAAGATGATCCCCGGTGGAAGAGCTGCTCCTGGAGGCCCCAGACCTCAAACCCACCTGAATCCATTTTTTCCCCATTTTCTCCCCGTTTTTTTCCCAATCCAACCCATTTCTCCCCCCATTTCCCCAGTGCTGCAGTGCGCCACGGTGATCGGCTTCTGCCCCTGGGCCTCAGAGACCCCAGACCCCAAACCCACCCCAATCCAACCCATTTTTCCCCCATTTTTTCCCCATTTTTTTCCCAATCCAACCCATTTTCCCCCATTTTCTCCCAACTCAACCCATTTTCCCCTCATTTTCTCCCAACCCAACCCATTTTTTCCCCCAACCCAACCCATTTTTTCCCCATTTTCTCCCACTCTAACCCATTTTCTCCCAACCCAACCCATTTTTCCCCATTTTCTCCCAATCCAACCCATTTTTTCTCCATTTTCTCCCAATCCAACCCATTTTTTCCCCCAACCCAACCCATTTTTTCCCCATTTTCCCCCACTCTAACCCATTTTTCCCCCATTTCCCCCATTTTCTCCCACTCTAACCCATTTTTCCCCATTTTTCCCCCATTTTCTCCCACTCTAACCCATTTCTCCCCCCATTTCCCCAGTGCTGCAGTGCGCCACGGTGATCGGCTTCTGCTCCTGGGCCTCAGAGACCCCAGACCCCAAACCCACCCCAATCCAACCCATTTCTTCCCCATTTTTTCCCCATTTTTTTCCCAATCCAACCCATTTTCCCCCATTTTCTCCCAACCCAACCCATTTCTTCCCCATTTTTTCCCAATCCAATCCATTTTCTCCCCATCTAACCCATTTTTTCCCCATTTTCTCCCAATCCAACCCATTTTTTCCCAATCCAACCCATTTTCCCCCCATTTTCTCCCAACCCAACCCATTTTTTTCCCCAATCTAACCCATTTTTTTCCCAATCCAACCCATTTTCCCCCATTTTCTCCCAATCCATTTTCCCCCATTTTCTCCCAATCCAACCCTTTTTCCCCCATTTTCCCCCACTCTAACCCATTTCTCCCCCCATCTCCCCAGTGCTGCAGGCGCCACGGTGATCGACTTCTGCCCCTGGGCCTCAGAGACCCCAGACCCCAAACCCACCCCAATCCAACCCATTTTCCCCCCATTTTCTCCTAACCCAACCCATTTTTCCCCATTTTTTCCCCATTTTTTCCCCAATCTAACCCATTTTTTCCCCCAACCCAACCCATTTTTTCCCCCTTTTCTCCCAATCCAACCCATTTTTTCCCCAATCTAACCCATTTTTTCCCCATTTTTTCCCCCAATCCAACCCGTTTTCCCCCATTTTCTCCCACTCTAACCCATTTTTTCCCCATTTTTTCCCCATTTTTTCCCCATTTTTTCCCCATTTTCTCCCAACCCAACCCATTTTTTCCCCATTTTCTCCCAATCTAACCCATTTTTTCCCCCAACCCAACCCATTTTTTCCCCATTTTCTCCCAATCCAACCCATTTTCCCCCATTTTTTTCCCAACCCAACCCATTTTTTCCCCATTTCCCCCATTTTCCCCCACTCTAACCCATTTTTTCCCCATTTTCCCCCATTTTCCCCCACTCTAACCCATTCTTCCCCCATCTCCCCAGTGCTGCAGTGCGCCACGGTGATCGGCTTCTGCTCCTGGGCCTCAGAGACCCCAGACCCCAAACCCACCCCAATCCAACCCATTTTCTCCCAATCTAACCCATTTTTTTCCTAATCCAACCCATTTTTTCCCCATTTTCTCCCAATCTAACCCATTTTTCCCCATTTTCTCCCACTCTAACCCATTTTTTCCCCATTTTTTCCCCATTTCCCCCCATTTTCTCCTACTCTAACCCATTCTTTCCCCCCATTTCCCCCCATTTTCCCCCACTCTAACCCATTTTTCCCCCATTTTTCCCCATTTTCTCCCACTCTAACCCATTTTCTCCCCCCATCTCCCCAGTGCTGCAGTGCGCCACGGTGATCGGCTTCTGCTACTGGGCCTCGGAGCTGCTGCTGGCTCAGCAGCAGCAGCACAAGAAGTACCACGGCTCCCAGGTGTTCGTCACCTTCGCCGTCAGCTTCTACCTGGTGGCGGGGGCGGGCGGCGCCTCCATCCTGGCCACGGCGGCCAACCTGCTGCGGCACTACCCCAGCGAGGAGGAGGAGCAGGCGCTGGAGCTGCTCTCGGAGATGGAGGAGGCCGAGCCCTACGGGCCCGACTACGAGGTGGTCAATCAGTTCCAGCCGCCGCCCGCCTACACGCCCTGAGCGCCGCGGGGCTACAAGGGGGATGGAGGGGGGAGGTGGGGAGAGAGCTTCCGAGCGAGGGTGGATCCTGAGAGATCTGCTGGGGAAGGACTGGTCAGGATGGATCCTGAGGGATCTTCCAGTCAGGGATTGGTTGGGATGGATCCCAAGAGATCTTCCGAGCGAGGGTGGATCCTGAGAGATCTGCTGGGGAAGGACTGGTTGGGATGGATCCCGAGAGATTTTCCAGCAGGGATCGCTCTGGGTAGATCCCGAGAGATCTTCTGGCACAGAACTGGTCAGGATGGATCCTGAGAGATCTTCCAAGCAAGGGTGGATCCTGAGAGATCTGCTGGGGAAGGACTGGTCGGGGTGGATCCTGAGGGATCTTCTGGCAAAGGACTGGTTGGGATGGATCCTGAGAGATTCTCCAGCGAGGATTTCACTGGATGGATCCTGAGAGATCTTCCAGGCAAGGGTGGATCCTGAGGGATCTGCTGGGAAAGGACTGCTCGGGGTGGATCCTGAGAGATTCTCCGGCGAGGATTGCTCTGGTTGGATCCCGAGAGATCTTTTGGCAAAGGACTGGTCGGGATGGATCCTGAGGGATCTGCTGGGGAAGGACTGCTCAGGATGGATCCCGAGAGATCTTCCAAGCAAGGGTTGTTCTGGCTGGATCCCGAGACATCTTCTGGGAAAGGACTGGTCGGGATGGATCCTGAGGGATCTTCCAGTCAGGGATTGGTTGGGATGGATCCCGAGAGATCTTCCGAGCGAGGGTGGATCCTGAGAGATCTTCTGGGAAGGACTGGTTGGGGTGGATCCTGAGAGATTCTCCGGCAAGGATTGCTCTGGGTGGATCCCGAGAGATTTTCCAGCCAAGGATTTCTCTGGATGGATCCTGAGAGATTTTCTGGCAAAGAACTGGTTGGGATGGATCCTGAGAGATTCTCCGGCGAGGATTGCTCTGGGTGGATCCCGAGAGATCTTCTGGGAAAGAACTGGTCAGGATGGATCCCTAGAGATCTTCCAAGCAAGGGTGGATCCCGTGAGATTTTCCAGCAAGGATTGCTCCGGATGGATCCCGAGAGATCTTCTGGCAAAGAACTGGTCAGGATGGATCCTGAGGGATCTTCCAGTCAGGGATTGGTTGGGATGGATCCTGAGAGATTCTCCAGCAAGGATTGCCCTGGGTGGATCCCAAGAGATCTTCTGGCAAAGAACTGGTCGGGATGGATCCCTAGAGATCTTCCAGGCAAGGGTTGCTCTGGGTGGATCCTGAGAGATTTTCCAGCAAAGATTTCTCTGGATGGATCCTGAGAGAGCTTCCAGCATGGGACTGGTCAGGATGGATCCCAAAAGATCTTCTAGGAATGGATTGCTTGGGATGGATCCCGAGAGATTTTCCAGCCAAGGATTTCTCTGGATGGATCCCGAGAGAGCTTCCAGGAATGGATTGGTTGGGATGGATCCCAAAAGCTCTTCTGGGAAAGGACTGGTCAAGATGGATCCTGAGAGATTTTCCAGCCAAGGATTTCTCTGGATGGATCCCGAGAGATCTTCCAGTCAAGGATTGGTCGGGATGGATCCCGGGAGCTCTCCCAGGAAAGGATTTCTCCAGGTGGATCCCGAGGGCTCTCCCAGCCAGGGGCTGCTCCCGGTGGATCCCAGGAGCTGCCCCGGGGCTCTGTGGGGTTTGGACACCGGGGGATGGGTGGGATTTCCATGGAATGAGGGGAGTGGGATCCGTGATCCGCCGGGAATGGGAGCTCTGGGATCCCCAGTTCCCCAGAGACTGAAAACTTTGGGATCTGCCTGGAATGAGGACTTTGGGATCCCCAATTCCCAAGGGATCGAGAACTTTGGGATCCCCGATTCCCAACGGAATGAGAACGTTGGGATCCTCTTGGATCAAGAACTTTGGGATCCCCGCTTCCCAATGGATTGAGAGCTTTGAGATCCCCCTGGAAGGAGAACTTTGGGGTCTGGAATTCCCTGTGGAATGGGAGTTTTGGGATCCCCGATTCCCAAGGGATCGAGAACTTTGGGATCTGAAATCCCTGTGCAGTGAGAGCTCTGGGATCCCCCTGGAATGAGAACTTTGGGATCCCCCTGGAATGAGAACTTTGGGATCCCCCATTCCCACCCCGGCCCCTCTCCCGGCTCAGATCCCCCTTTTCCCACGGGAATATTTATCCCCCTATTTAAAAATCCGGGAATTCCCATCCCTGCCCCTCCTTTTTTTGCCCCTCCCCCCCCCCCCCATGGACATTCTGCACTTTATTCCAGGCTCTGGGAATTCCGGGATCGCCTTTGGGGAGGTTTTGGGGTTGTTTTTTTTGGGATCATCCCATCCCTCACCCCGCCAAAATTCGGGAATTTCGGGCTCCCTGGGACTCGGGATGAGCCCTGCTGGGAAAACCCCGGAGCTTTTATGCAAATCCCTCCACGCCCATCCCACTTTTCCTGCTTTTCCCCCCCAAAATTCCCAGTTTTTTTCCCCCCCAACTCTGATTTTTCCAAACCCCAACCCCTCAGGACCAATCCCAGAAATTTTTGGGGCCAAAAGAAAAAATAAAATTTAAAAAAAAAATCCCGTAAGGATTCGAATTCCCAACAAAATTCCCATTCCTGGAATGCTTGGAGAGGGATTTTTTTAGGGAAGCTCCTGAATTTTAACCCCGGGATCCGGCTCCTTGTAGGTCCCGATGCTTTTATCCCAAATTTCCCCACTTTTATCCCCAATTTCCCACTTCTATCCCAAATTTCCCACTTTTATCCCCAATTTCCCACTTTTATCCCAAATTTCCCCACTTTTATCCCAAAATTCCCCACTTTTATCCCCAATTTCCCCACTTTTATCCCCAATTTCCCCACTTTTATCCCAAATTTCCCCACTTTTATCCCAAATTTCCCACTTTTATCCCAAATTTCCCCACTTTTATCCCAATTTTCCCCACTTTTATCCCGATTTTCCTGCTGTTTTTTCCCCTTTTTTCTTCCCTCCCACTGTTTTTTTTTTTCCCCTGGCTATGCAAGAGCTCCCCCGGGATGGAAATCCCAGAAAAAAAAAAAATCCTGGAAAAATCCGGAAAAAACCCCACAAACAAACAAACAAAAATCATCCCGGGAAAGGCCCCAAAACCCTCCTTGGAAAAATCCCGGGATTTCTTTGGGATCCGCCGGGAGAAGCTTCGGGATTCCCAGGATATGCAAAGAGGGCGTGAATAAATCGGTGAAAAATGGGATTTTCGGGGAAGAATTCCCAAAAAAAAACCCCAAAAAAACCCCACGGAAAAGGGTGGGAGGAGGGGGTTTCCCGGGAATTCTCGGGATTTGGGATCGGGATAAAGGGGTTGGGGTTGGGGTTGGGAAAGGGGAGGGGGATGCGTCCCGAAAAAACGGGGCTGGGTCTCAAAAGTTTGTCCTGAATCCCAAAAACAACACTCCTCAACCCCAAAAAAACTGGTCCTGGATCCCAAAAAGCCGCCTAAACCTGGACCCCAAAAAATCCTTGACCCCCAAAAGTCCCAGACCCTACAATCCCCCTAAAAACCCCCTGACCCCAAAGAGCCCCCCAGAACCCCAAATAACGCCCCATAATCCCCAGACCCCATAACCCCCAAAAATCCCAAAGAACCTCCAATAATCCCCTACAACCCCCTGGATGCCAAGGAACCCAAAACCCCAAATAAGCCCCAATAACCCCAAATAATGTCCTATAACTCCCCGACCCCATAACCCCAAATAAGCCCCAATAACCCCAAATAATGTCCCATAACCCCCCGACCCATAACCCCAAATAAGCCCCAATAACCCCAAATAATGTCCTATAAACCCCCGACCCCATAACCCCAAATAAGCCCCAATAACCCCAAATAATGTCCCATAACCCCCCGACCCCATAACCCCCAATGTCACCCCAATAACCCCCAGACCCCATAACTCCCGACATCGCCCCAAAACCTGACCCCAGGACCTGACCCCATCACCCCGATATGGCCCCGAGAGCCCCCGCAGTCCCCCGACCCCACAACCCCCGACCCCATAAAGGGACCAGCGAAGGGCGTGGCCACTCCTAAGCCCCGCCCACCTCAGGCCCCGCCCCTTTTCTCTTTCGCCCGCGCCGCTCACACTTCCGGTACCACGCGCCAAGTGGGCGCGGCTCCCGCGTCCAGCCAATCAACGCTCGAGGCGGAGTTGCACGGACCAATGGGAGCGCCAGAGCCGCCCAGACCCCGGAGCGCCTCAGGAAAACCCCAAATGGCGGCCCAGGACCCGCCAGGGACCCCCTATAGCCGCCCAGGGACCCCCTATAGCCCCCCAGGGACCCCCTAAGCCCCCAGACCCCAGAACGGCTCGGTTGGGGGCGTGTCCAAAAACAAGCCCCGCCCCTTGTGCCACGCCCCTTTTCTCGTCCTTTCCGCTCCCACTTCCGGTATCAAAAGCTGGTGGGCGTGGCTTTATCACCCCCAGCCAATCATCGCGCGGGGCGGTGCTGCACCGACCAATAGCAGGGCCTTGAGGACGGCGTGTAGAGGCTGCTGGCCGCAGGGCCACCGAACCCCCCGGCTGGGCCGCTTTAGGATCCCAAAAACTCCCCAGACCCCAAAAACCTTCCCCGGAGCCCACAAACCGCCCCCGACCGACGCCAGAAGGGCCTGCTTGGGGGCGTGGCCACGCAACAAGCCCCGCCCATCCCGCAATCTCCCCTTTCCTCTCCCGCTTCCGGTCACGCGCGCGTGGTGGGCGCGGCTTCCCTTCCCGCCGACCAATCGGGGCGCGGGGCGGTGCGGCGCGAACCAATCCCCTCGCGGCGCGCGCCGATGACGCAAGGCGAGCGCGACGCGCGGCGCGGCGGGGGCGGCATGTGGCGGCCGCTGGCCGCGCTCGCCGCCCGCGGGGCCACCGGAGCCACCGGCGGGGCCGCCAACAGCCCCGGGGCCTCCCGCGCCCCCGGGCCGCCCGCGCGGGGCCGGCCGCTGCTGCTGCTGGTGCTGCCGCTGCTCGCCCGCCACTGCGGCTGCGGGAGGGCGCGGCGGGCCTGGCCGCGCGGCGGGCCCGGCGACACCGCGGCGGCGGCGGCGGCACCGGGAGCGGCTCCGGCAGCGGCGGCTCCGGGCGGGGTCGCTCGGGAGGCCGCTGGGGCCTGGGCGGGCCCCGGTGCCTGATGGCCGCGGTCGGTACCGGAGCTTTCGTGTGGGACGGGCAGCGCATCGAGGAGGAGGAGCTGCGGCGGTGAGCGGGATAACACCGGGATAACACCGGGATAACAGCGGGATAGCACCGGGATAGCACCGGGATAGCAGCGGGATAACACCGGGATAACAGCGGGATAACACCGGGATAGCACCGGGATAACAGCGGGGATAACAGCGGGATAACACCGGGATAGCACCGGGGATAGCAGCGGATGGCCCCGGGGTCACGGGGACACCGGGGTCACAGCAATGCCGCGCACTGGGAACCGCGGGGACACCGGAATGGCACCTTGGGAATGCCGGGGACACCGGGACCGGGCCGCCCCTCAGCCCCGGGCTCGGGACGTTCCCTCCCAGCTGCGGGGGTTTCGCATCCCGAGCCCGTCAGGAGCGGGGAGTCGGGTTCCGGCTGGGGCAGAGCCCGGGCGGGTCCTGTGCGTGTGTGTTTGGTGTGTATTTGTGTATATATTTCTATATTTTTGAGTATTTTCCCTCCCTGCCGTAGCTCGGCGCAGGAGCTGGGGCAGCCCCGCTCTGTGTGTGTGTGTTTGCTGTACATTTCCGTGTATATTTCTATATATTTGTGTATATTTGTGTATATATTTCTATATTTTTCTGTATTTTCTCTCCCTCCCGCAGCTCGGCGCAGGAGCTGGCGCAGCCGGGCAGCCCGCTCTGTGTTTCTCTGTGTGTTTGGCTGTGTTTAGTGTGTATTTGTGTATATATTTCTATATTTTGTGTGTATTTCTGTCTCTCCCGCAGCTCGGCGCAGGGGCTGGGGCAGCCCCGCTCTGTGTGTGTGTGTTTGATGCATTTCTGTGCGTGTTTGATGTATATTTGTGTACATTTCCGTGTATATTTCTATATTTTTCTGTATTTTCTCTCCCTGCCGTAGCTCGGCGCAGGGGCTGGCGCAGCCGGGCAGCCCCGCTCTGTGTGTGTGTGTGTGTTTGGTGTGTTTCTGTGTGTATTTGATCTATATTTGTGTACATTTCCGTGTATATTTCTATATTTTGTGTGTATTTTCTGTCTCTCCCGCAGCTCGGCGCAGGAGCTGGCGCAGGCGGGCAGCCCCGCTGTGTGTGTGTCTGTGTTTCTCTGTGTGTTTGATGCCTGTTTGATGTACATTTGTGTATTTTTCCGTGTATATTTCTATATTTTTCTGTATTTTCTCTCCCCGCCGCAGCTCGGCGCAGGAGCTGGCGCAGGCGGGCAGCCCCGCGCATGCGCAGGAGCAGCGCTGGGAGCTGATCCTGGAGCGGCCGCGGTTCCGCCTCTGGCGCCGCCCGCTCCCGGGCTCGGCGCAGTTCCAGTACCGCGGTGAGCGCCCAAATCCCCGAGATTCACCCCAAAATCACCCCCAAATCCACCCGCTTACCGACAGCCGTGAATGCCCGACATGCCAGAAAAATTCCGAGTTCTTGAGGTTCCCCAAAGTCCCGAAATTCCAAAGGAATCCCCCCCGAATCCTCAAAAATTCCCCCAAAAAATCCTCAAAAATTCCCCAAAAAAATCCCCCGAATTTACGAAATCCCCGAAATTCCAGAAAAATTCCCAAGAAATCCCCCCAAATCCTCCAAAATTCCCCCAGAAATTCCCCCCAAAATCCCTGAAGTTCCAAAAAAAAAAAAAAAATCCCCGATTTTCTGAATTCCCTGAAATCCCCCAAAGCCCTGAAATTCCAAAGGAAATCCCCCCGAATCCTCAAAAATTCCCCCCAATAATCCCTGAATTGCCAGAAAAATTCCCAAATCCCCCAAATTCCCAAGAAATCCCCCAAAATCCTCAAAAATTCCCCCCCAAAAAATCCCCCCAAAGATCCCTGAATCCCTGAAATTCCAGAAAAATTCCCAAGAAATCCCCCCAAATGCTCAAAAATTCCCTCAGAAATTCCCCCAAAAATCCCCCAAAATCCCTGAAATTCCAAAAAAGAAAAAAATCCCCGATTTCCTGAATTCCCTGAAATCCCCCAAAGCCCCGAAATTCCAAAGAATCCCCCCAAATCCTCAAAAATTCCCCAAAAAATCCTCAAAAATTCCCCCCCCCCAAAATCCCCCGAATTTACGAAATGCCTGAAATTCCAGAAAAAATTCCCAAATTCCAAAGAAATCCCCTAAATCCTCAAAAATTTCCCCTAAATTCCCTGAATTGCCGAAATTCCAAGAAAATTCCCAAGTTCCTGAAATCGCCCAAAGCCCTGAAATCCCAAGAAATCCCCCAAAAAATCCTCAAAAATTCCTCCCAAAATCCCTGAAATTCCAGAAAAATTCCCAAGAAATCCCCCCAAATCCTCAAAAATTCTCTCAGAAATTCCAAAAAAAATCCCCCAAAATCCCTGAATCCCCGAAATTCCAGAAAAATTCCCAAGTTCCTGAATTCCCTAAAATCCCCCAAATTCCAAAGAAATCCCCCCAAATCCTCAAAAAATCCCCCCAAATTCCCAAAATCCCCGAATCCCCAAAATTAAAAAAAAATCCCTAAAATCCCCAAAATTCCCAAAATCAAAAAAAAAAACCCCCAAATCCCCAAATTCCCCCAAATCTCCAAAATCCCTGAATCCCCCAAATTCCCAAGTTTCCCAAAATCCCCCAATTCTCTGAAATTTAAACCCCCCCCCCAAAATCCCTGAAATTCCCAAAATCCCCCAAAATTCCCAAATCCCTGAAGTTCCCAAAACTCCCAGGAATCCCTGGAATCCCAGGGATTTCCCAGCCTCCAGCAATTCCCAGGATTTACCAACTTTTGGGAATTTTTCCCCCCCCGCAGTTTCGGCTCCTACACGGACGTCACTCCCAGGCAATTCTTCAACGTCCAGGTGAGCGGGAAATTCCCGGGAATTCTTTGGGAATTCTTGGAATTTGGGGTGGAATTTGGGGCCAAATCCCAGAAAAACCCGGAAAATTCCCGGATTTTCACCCATCCCGGTTTTTCCCAATTTTCCCAATCCTGGTTTTGCTGATCCGGGTTTTCCCTGGAATTCCGGGTGTTTTCCACTGTCCCCGGTGTTCCCATTGTTCCCATTCCCGGTTTTCCCCAGCATTCTGGGTTTTTCCCGTTGTTCCCACTGTTCCCATTGTTCCCATTCCTGATTTTCCTTGGAATTCTGGGTTATTCCCACTGTTCCGGGTGTTTCCCGTTGTTCCCATTCCCGGTTTTTCCCTGGAATTCCGGGTGTTTCCCATTGTTGTTCCCATTGTTCCCATTCCCGGTTTTCCCCGGCATTCCGGGGTTTTTCCCATTGTTCCCATTCCCGGTTTTTCCCTGGAATTCCCGGTTTTTTCCCTGGAATTCCCGGTTTTTTCCCTGGAATTCCTGGTTTTTCCCTGGAATTCCCGGTTTTTCCCTGGAATTCCTGGTTTTTTCCCTGGAATTCCCGGTTTTTCCCTGGCATTCCGGGCGTTGTTCCCGGTGTTCCCATTCCCGGTTTTTCCTGGAATTCCCGGTTTTTCCCTGGCATTCCGGGTGTTGTTCCCATTGTTCCCATTCCCGGTTTTCCCCTGGCATTCCGGGTGTTTCCCGGCGCTGTTCCCAGCTGGACACCGAGTACCGGAAGAAGTGGGACTCGCTGGTGCTGAAGTTGGACGTGGTGGAGAGAGACCCGGCCACGGGATCCGAGGTGATCCACTGGGTCACGCAGTTCCCGGTGAGCCGGGGGTCGGGGATTGGGGATCGGGGATCTGGGATGGGGATCAGGGATTTGGGATCCACTGGGTCACGTAGTTCCTGGTGAGCCTGGGATCTGGGATTTGGGGTTTGGGATCAGGAATCTGGGATTGGGGATTTGGGGTTTGGGATCCACTGGGTCACACAGTTCCCGGCGAGACGGGGATCGGGATTTGGGATCTGGGATCGGGGATTTGGGATTGGGGATTGGGGATTTGGGATCCACTGGGTCCCGCAGTTCCCATTGAGATTGGGATCGGGGATTTGGGGTTTGGGATCTGGAATCCACTGGGTCATGCAGTTCCTGGTGAGGAGATGGGATTTGGGATCTGGGATTGGGGATTTGGGGATTTGGGATCTACTGGGTCCCACAGTTCACAGTGAGGAGATGGGATCTGGGATTTGAGGATCTGGGATTGGGGATCTGGGATTGGGATCCACTGGGCACGCAGTTCCCAGTGAGACTGGGATTGGGGATTGGGTTTTGGGATCTGGGACTTGGGATTGGGGATTTGGGGTTCGGGACCCACTGGGTCATGCAGTTCCCAGTAAAGAGTGGGATCTGGGATTGGGGATTTGGGATCTGAGATCCAGTGGGTCACACAGTTCCCGGTGAGGAGCTGGGCATTGGGATCCGGATCGGGGGTTTGGGATCCGGGATCGGGGGTTTGGGATCTGGGATCCACTGGGTCACGCAGTTGCTGGTGTGCCCCAATAGGATCAGGGATTTGGGATCAGGGATTTGGGATCTGAGATCCAGTGGGTCACACAGTTCCCAGTGAGGAGCTGGGCATTGGGATCTGGGATTGGGGTTTGGGATCCGGGATCAGGAGCCAGGTTTGGGATCGGGGTTTGTGGTTGGGTGTCCGGCCATTCCCATGTCCCCGTTCCCATGTTCCCGTTCCCATTCCCGTGTTCCCGCCCCCGCAGTACCCGATGTACTCCCGGGATTACGTTTACGTTCGGCGCTACAGCGTGGACAGCGACCGCAACCTGATGGTGCTGGTGTCGCGGTGAGTGAGCGCCCGGCGTTCCCAAAAACCTGGGAATTCCTACAAAAAAAACCCCCGGGAATTCCCAAAAAAAATCCCCAGGGAATTCCCACAAAAACCCCCCAGGGAATTCCCAAAAAAAACCCCCCAGGGAATTCCCAAAAAAACCCCCCAGGGAATTCCCAAAAAACCCCCCAGGGAATTCCCAAAAAAACCCCCCAGGGAATTCCCAAAAAACCCCCCCAGGGAATTCCCAAAAAAACCCCCCAGGGAATTCCCAAAAAAACCCCCCCAGGGAATTCCCAAAAAACCCCCCAGGGAATTCCCAAAAAAACCCCTGGGAATTCCCACAAAAAAAATCCCCAGGAATTCCCACAAAAAATCTCCAGGGAATTCCCAAAAAAACCCCCAGGAACTCCCTAAAAAATCCCCCCTGGAATCCCCAAAAACCCCCGGGAATTCCCAAAAAAAACCCCCGGGAATTCCCAAAAAAAACCCCAGGAATTCCCACAAAAAAATCCCCAGGGAATTCCCACAAAAAAACCCCCCAGGAATTCCCACAAAAAAATCCCCAGGGAATTCTCCCCAAAACCCCAAGGAACTCCCCAAAAAATCCCCCCTGGAATTCCCAAAAATCCCTGTGGAATTCTCCCAAAAAACCCCTGGAATTCTCCCAAAATCCCCCCTGGAATTCCCAATATTCCCAACCCCAAATCCCCCCTGGAATTCCTGGAATTCCCATCCCCAAAACCCCCAAATCCCAACCATTCCCAGCAAATTTTCGGGATTTTTTGTTTTAATTTCCCTTCCCTTGCCCACCCCGAATTCCCTTTGGGGATTTTGATTTTTGGGATCCCAATTTTAGGATCCTGATTTTGGGATCATTCCCGGATTCCCTTTGGGATCCTGATTCTGGGACTTTAATGTTGGGATTTTGATTTTTGGGATCCCAATTTTGGGGTTCATTCCTGGACGCCCTTTGGGATTTTGATTTTAGGATTTTGATTCGGGGATTTTGAGTTCTGGAATTTTGATTTTTTTGGGATTTCATGTTTGGAATCCTGATTTTGGGATTTGATTTTGGGATCTTCATTCGGGATTTTGATTTGGGGGATTGGGATTTCTGGAATTTTTGATTTTGGGGATTTCAGTTTTGGAATCCTGACTTTGGGGATTTTGATGTTTGGGATTTTGATTTTGGGGGATCCTGATTTGGGGATCGTTCCCAGATTCCTTTTGGGATCCTGATTTTGGGATTTTCATTTTTGGGTTTTGATTTCAGGAGCCTGATTTGGGGATTTTGATTTTTGGGTTTTCACTTTGGGATTTTGATTTTTGGGATTTTTTGGGATCCTGATTTGAGGATCGTTCCCAGATTCCCTTTGGGTTCACGTTTTTAGGATCCTGGTTTGGGGGATTTTGATTTTTGGGGTTTTCATTTTGGGATCTTCATTCGGGATTTTGATTTGGGGGGATTGGGATTTCTGGAATTTTTGATTTTGGGGATTTCAGTTTTGGAATCCTGACTTTGGGATTTTGATTTTTTAGGATCCCGATTCGGGGATTTTGATTTTTGAGGTTTTCATTTTGGGATCTTCATTCGGGATTTTCATTTTAGGGTTTTGATTTGGGGATTTTGACGTTTGGGATTTCCATTTTTGGGTTCCTGATGTTTGGGATTTCCATTTTTGGGTCCCTGACGTTTGGGATTTCCATTTTTGGGTCCCTGACGTTTGGGATTTCCATTTTTGGGTTCCTGACGTTTGGGATTTTGCTGTTTGGGGTTCCCCAGGGCCGTGGAGCATCCCGGGATTCCCGAGGACCCCGAGCACGTCCGGGTTCGCAGCTACGAATCCCACATGGGTGATCCGGCCCCACCGCAGCTTCGACGAGGTGGGCACAGGAAAACCCCAAAAAAACCCCAAAAACCCCCAAATCCTGGGATCTGGGGTGGGAAAATCCCCAAAATCCTGGGATCTGGGATGGGAAAATCCCCAAAATCCTGGGATCTGGGGTGGGAAAATGGGGAAAATCCCCAAAATCCTGGGATCTGGGGTGGGAAAAACAGAGAAAATCCCAAAAATCCCCAAAATCCCGGGATCTGGGGTGGGAAAATGGGGAAAATCCCCAAAATCCTGGGATCTGGGGTGGGAAAATCCCCAAAATCCTGGGATCTGGGGTGGGAAAATCCCCAAAATCCTGGGATCTGGGGTGGGAAAATCCCCAAAATCCCGGGATCTGGGGTGGGAAAAACAGAAAATCCCAAAAATCCCCAAAATCCCGGGATCTGGGGTGGGAAAATGGGGAAAATCCCCAAAATCCTGGGATCTGGGGTGGGAAAAACAGAGAAAATCCCAAAAATCCCCAAAATCCTGGGATCTGGGGTGGGAAAAATCCCCAAAATCCTGGGATCTGGGGTGGGAAAAACAGAGAAAATCCCAAAAATCCCCAAAATCCTGGGATCTGGGGTGGGAAAATCCCCAAAATCCTGGGATCTGGGGTGGGAAAAACAGAGAAAATCCCAAAAACCCCGACAATCTTGGGATTTGGGGTGGGAAAACTCTGGGATTTGGGGATGGGAAAAACCTGAAAACCCCTAAAATCCAAAAAAATCCCTGGATTTGGGGTGGGAAAATGGGGAAAATCCCAGGATTTGGGGTGGGAAAATGGGGAAAATCCCAAAAATCCCAGGATTTGGGGTGGGAAAATGGGGAAAATCCCAAAAATCTCAGGATTTGGGGTGGGAAAATGGGGGAAAGTCCCAAAAATCCCAGGATTTGGGGTGGGGGAAAAACCTGGGAAAACCCCAGGGATTTGGGGGCTTTTTCCAGGTTTGGGAAAAAGGTCGGAAAATCCAGGAATTTTCAGGAGTTTGGGATTTGAGGCGGCTCCAGGGGGGGATTTTTTGGGAATTTGGGATCTGGGACCACTCCTGGGCCAATTCCAGCTGGGATTTTTTGGGGAATTTCTGGGAATTCTGGTATTTCCTAGAACAGCTTCCATTACTTGAGCAATTCTGGGGGAGTTTTGGGGGAATTTTTTGGGAATTTTTCAGGAATTTGGGGCCGATTCCTGCCAGGAATCTTTGGGAATTGCTGGGAATTTGGGGGAATTTCGGGGAATTTTGGGGAATTTCAGGGAATTCTGGTGTTTTCCAGAACGGCTTCGATTACCTGCTGACCTACAGCGACAACCCCCAGACCGTGTTCCCGCGCTACTGCCTCAGCTGGATGATGTCCAGCGGTGAGAATTCCCAAAAATCCCCCCAAATTCCCCCCAAATTCCCTTAAATTCCCCAATTTCCTTCAAATTCTCCCGGAATTCCCCATTTTTTTCCCAAAATTCCCTTGAAAATACCCCAAAATTTCCCCAATTTCCCTCAAATCTCTCTGAAATCCTCCCAGATTCCCCCCCAAAAAATTTTCTCCCCAAAATTCCCCTGAAAATCTCCCCAAAATTTCCCCCAAAATTTCCCCCAAATCCCCAGGAATTCCCACGGGAGAGCCAAAAAATTTGGGGTTGGTGGGGGTGTTTTAGGGGATTTTTGGGGGGTTTTTGGGAAAATTTGGGGGAAAATTGATGGAGAGGAGGGAAAAATGGGGAAGGAAAAAAAAATGGGGGGAGGAAGGGGGGAAAATGGGAAGGAAAAAAGGAAAATTGGGAGGGAAAGGGAAAAATTGAGGGGGAAAAAGTAAAAATGGTGAAGGAAAAGGTGAAAAATCAGAAATAAATGGGAAAGGGAAAGTTGGGGAAAGAAGGGAAAAAATTGGGGGGGAAAAAGAGAAAAAGTGGGAAGGAAGAGAAGGAAAAATCAGGGAAAGGGGAAAGTTGGGCAGAAAAGGGGAAAATGGGAAAATTGGGGGGAAAAAAGGATAATTGAAGGGAAAAGGGGGAAAAATTGGGAAAAAAAAAGGAAAAATGGTGAAGGGAAAGGTTAAAAAAAGGGGAAAATGGGAAAGGAAAGGGTGAAAATGGGGGTGAAAAGGGAAAATGGGGGGAAAAAAAGGGAAAATGGTGAAGGGGAAGGTGAAAAATGGTGGGAAAATTGGGGAAAAAAAGGAAAAATAATGGAAAAAGGTAAAAAAAATCTGGGAAAAGGTTGGGAAGAGGGTGGGGAAGGAGGGAAAGCGGTGCCAGGGATGCCCGAGTTCCTGGAGAAGCTGCACTCGGGGAAAATTGGGGAAAAATGGGAGAAAAAAAAGAGAAAAAGTGGGAAGGGAGAGAAGGGAAAAAGGGGAAAATCAGGGAAAGAAAGGGAAAAATTGGCAGGAAAAGGGAAAAACGGGATGGAAAGGGGAAAAAATAGGGAAGGGAAAAAATGGGAAACAAAAGGGAAAATGGTGACGGGAAAGGGAAAAATGGTGGGAAAATCGGGAAAAAAAAAGGGAAAATCGTGGAAAAAAGGTAAAAAAATCTGGGAAAAGGTTGGGAAGGTGGGAGGGAAGGAGGGAATGCCATGCCAGGCGCTGCCCTGCCCTGCAGGGATGCCCGAGTTCCTGGAGAAGCTGCACTCGGCGGCGCTGAAGGCCAAGAAGATGGAGCTGGAGGTTCGGGATTACCTGAGCCCCCCGGCCAAGGGGCCCGAGCCCCGCGGGGCCGCGCGCCTCGAGTACGCCTGAGCCCGGGGAGAAAACCCCAAAAACAGCGGGGAAAAAAACCCAAAAACAGCGGGGAAAAAACCCCAAAAACAGCGGGGAAAAACCCCAAAAACAGCGGGGAAAAAACCCCAAAAACAGCGGGGAGAAAACCCCAAAAACAGCGGGGGAAAACCCCAAAAACAGCGGGGGAAAAAACCCCAAAAACAGCGGGGAAAAAACCCCAAAAACAGCGGGGCCACAGCCCCAGGGACAACGGGGATGGACTGGGAGAAACCCCAAAAGAACGGGGAGAAAACCCCAAAAACAACTGCGAGAGAACCCCAGGGACAATGGGGAGAAAACCCCAAAAACAACAGGGAGAGAACTCCAGGGACAATGGGAATGGAACTGGGAGAAAACCCCAAAAACAGCAGGAAGAAAACCCCAAAAACAGCAGGAAGAAAACCCCAAAAACAATAGGGAGAAAACCCCAGGGACAATGGGAATGGACTGGGAAAAACCCCAAAACAGCGAGGAGAGAACCCCAAAAGAACAGGGAGAAAACCCCAAAACAGCAGGAAGAAAACCCCAAAAAGAACAGGGAGAGAACCCCGGGGACAATGGGAATGGATTGGGAGAAAACCCTAAAAACAACAGGGACACAACCCCAGGGACAATGGGAATGGACTGGGAGAAAACCCAGGGAAAAACCCCGAAAAACAACAGGAGAAAACCCCAAAACAGTAGGAATGGACTGGGAAAAAAACCCCAAAAACAACGGGAAAGGACTGGGAAAAATCCTGGGGAAAAAACCCTAAAAACAGCAGGGAGAAAAACCCCAAAAACAGCGGGGAGAGAGCCCCAAGGATAATGGGAATGGACTGGGAAAAATCCTGGGGGAAAAAAAATCCTAAAACCAAGGGGGAAAAACCCTAAAAACAGCGGGGAGAAAACTCCAAAAACAGCGGGGACACAACCCCAGGGACAATGGGAATGGACTGGGAGAAACCCCAAAACAACGGGGAGAAAACCCCAAATAGCGGGAATGGACTGGGAGAAAATCCTGGGGGAAAAAATCCTAAAACCAACAGGGAGAAACCCTAAAAACAGCAGGGAGAAAACCCCAAGGACAATGGGAATGGACTGGGAAAGCAAAAACCCCAAAACAGCGGGAATGGACTGGGAAAAATCCTGGGGAAAAAATCCTAAAACCAAACAGGGAGAAAACCCTAAAAACAGCGGGGGGATAGCCCCAAGGACAATGGGAACGGACTGGGAAAAAACCCCAAAAGAACAGGGAGAAAACCCCAAAAACAGGTGGGAATGGACTGGGAAAAACCCTGGGGAAAAAATCCTAAAACCAACGGGGAAAAACCCTAAAAACAATGGGGAGAAAACCCCAAAACCAACGGGGAAAAAACCCCAAGGACAATGGGAATTAACTGGGAAAAAAACCCTAAAAACAACAGGGAGAAAACCCCAAAACAGTGGGAATGGACTGGGGAAAAAAAACCCCAAAAACAATGGGAATAAACTGGGAGAGCAATGGAAAAATCCCAGGGGAAAACCCCAAAATCAACGGGAATAAACTGGGAAAAAATCCTGGGGGAAAAAACCCCAAAAACAATGGGATAGAACTGGGGAAAAAAAACCCAGAAAAAGGGGAAAAGACCCCAAAATCAACGGGAATAAACTGGGAAAAAAACTCAGGAATTGCCCCGGAAAGAATGGGAATAGACTGGGGGGGAAAAAAAAACCCCAAAGCCCTGGATTAAAGTGGGAAAAAAAAAAAACGGGAATTGCCCTGGGAACAACGGGAACAAACGGGGAAAAGAGAAAAACCCCAAACCCCAGAAACCTCGGGGGAAAAAATCCCCCAAAACCAGTGGGGGAAAAAAACTGGGAATGAACCCGGATCTCCAGGCAGGAAATTTTGGGGGAAAACATGGAAAATTCTGGAAAAGCCCCGGGAAAAATCCCATTTTTTTTTTTAAATTCATTTGCGACGCTCAGCCTTGGAATTTTTTGGGATTGGGGTTGGAATTCCTGAGATTGGGG
>JAJNNQ010000329.1:0-53703 GCA_027886175.1 Phylloscopus collybita
CATGGACACCACGGTGTGACCAATGTCACCGCAGTGTCACCACAGCGTCTTGCGGCTGCAGGTGTTGCTCAGCGGACTGTCACCCGGCCTGGGGGGACAGCAAGGATGTCAGTGTCACCCCAGGGTCACCTGTGCCATCACAGTGTCATCAGTGTCACCTGTGCCACCCCAGTGTCACCATGGACACCACGGTGTGACCAATGTCACCCCAGTGTCACCAGAGCATCTTGTGGCTGCAGGTGTCACTGAGGGGGCTGTCACCCGGCCTGGGGGGGACAGCAGGGTGACAACCAGAGTGACATCGCTGCCACCACAGTGTCACCCGCATCACCTGTACCACCCCCCCCTCCCCGGTGTCACCGGTGTCACCGCAGCGTCACCAGGGACACCGCAGGTGTCACCGCAAACGTCGCCGTGTCCCCAGGGTGTCCCCAGGGTGTCCCCAGGTGTCCCCTGGTGTCCCCAGGGTGTCCCCAGGGTGTCCCCAAGGTGTCCCCAGGGTGTCCCCAGGTGTCCCCTGGTGTCCCCAGGGTGTCCCCAGGGTGGACACCCGGCTGTCACCCGCAGTGCCACCGAGCCTGGCGATGCCACCAGAGCCTGACCGGGGGACACGGGCACCACCGCCCCCCGATCCCGATCCCAATCCTGATCCCGATCCCGATCTCGGATCCCAATCCTGATCCTGATCCTGATCCCGATCCTGATCCCGATCCCGATCCTGATCCTGATCCTGATCCCGATCCCGATCTCGGATCCCGATCCTGATCCTGATCCTGATCCCGATCCTGATCCTGATCCTGATCCCGATCCTGATCCCAATCCTGATCTCGGATCCCGATCCTGATCCCGATCCTGATCCCGATCCTGATCCTGATCCCAATCCTGATCCCGATCCTGATCCTGATCCCGATCCCAATCCTGATCCCGATCCTGATCCTGATCCCGATCCCAATCCTGATCCTGATCCCAATCCTGATCCCGATCCCAATCCTGATCCCGATCCTGATCCTGATCCCGATCCTGATCCTGATCCCGATCCTGATCCTGATCCCAATCCCGATCCTGATCCCGATCCTGATCCCAATCCCAATCCTGATCCCGATCCTGATCCCGATCCCGATCCCGGTGCCGCCGCTGGGATCCCGGCAGCGATCCCCCGGCGCCTCTGCGGATCCTGCTCTCAGATCCCAGATCCCCGTGCGGATCCCAGATCCCCTGAGCCCCCCGGTGCCACCCCTGGATCCCCGATGCCAACAATCCCGGGGGTGGATCCCCCAGTGCCCATGCGGATCCCGATCCCGGTGTGGAGATCCCGGATCCTGGATCCCGATGCTGATTCCCCCGATCCCAGTCTGGATCCCGGATCCCGGATCCCCGATCCCAGCGCTGCCCCCCCTGGTCCTGGTGCGGATGCTGGATCCCAGATCCTGGTCCCAGATCCCAGATCCCGGTGCAGATCCTGGGGTGGATCCCTGATCCCGACACCGATCCCGCGATCCCAGTGTGGATCCCCCCGGATCCCCGTGCCCCGATCCCGGAGCCCTGATCCCACTGCGGATCCCGGTGTGGATCCCCCTGATCCCGGCGTCGATCTCCCGATCCCACGATCCCGGCACAGATCCCCCTGCGCCCGTGCAGATCCTGATCCCGGTGTGGAGATCCCAGTGCCGATCCCTGATCCCCAGTCCCCAGATCCCCGATCCCTGGTCCCCGGGAGCAGATCTGGATCCCAGTGCGGGTCCCCGATCCCCAGATCCCGGTTCCAGTGCTGATCTCAGATCCCGGAGTGGATCCCCAGATCCCCGATCCCGGTCTCAGATCCTGGCGCCGATCCCAGATCCTGGTCTGGGTCCCCAGTCCCAGATCCCTGATCCCAGACCCCCGATCCTGGATCCCGGTGCAGCTCCCAGATCCCCAGATCCCAATCCAAGATTCCCAATCCTGGTGCAGATCCCCAATCCCAGTCCCAGATCCCAGAGTAGATCCTCAGATCCCCTGGACCCCGAGGTACCTGCCGGGGCTGAGGCCGGAGCTCTGGGGCTGCCCCTCCTGGGGCAGATCCCCAGATCCCAGATCCCGGCTCCCCGATCCCAGATCCCCAATCCTGGTGCAGATCCCAGATCCCCAGACTCCAGATCCCAGACCCCCGATCCCAGTGCCGGTCCCAAATCCTGATCCCAGATCTCCAAACCCAGCACAGATCCCCAGATCCCCAGATCAGATCCCCAGATCCTGATCCCGGTGTGGGTCCGGATCCCTGATCCCAGACCCAGATCCTGGTTCCGGTTCCGATCCCAGCTCACCGGTCCCAGATCCCAGTGCGGATCCCCAGATCCCGGTCTCAGATCCCAATCCCAGATCCCAGTGTGGGACCTGATCCCAGATCACCAGATCCCCAATCCCCAGCTCCCAGATCCCCGATCCTGGTACAGATCCCCAGATCCATGATTCCCAGTCCCAAATCCCAATCCCAGATTCCCACAGTAGATCCCCAGTGGATCCCAGGTACCTGCCAGGAATGAGGCCAGAACTCTGGGGCTGCCCCTCCTGGGGCAGATCCCCAGTCCCAGATCCCCAATCCTGGCTCCCAAATCCTGGTCCCTGATCCCCAGATCCTGATCCCAATGTGGGTCCCGATCCCCGATCCCAGACCCAGATCCTGGTTCTGGTTCCGATCCCAGCTCACCGGTCCCAGATCCCAGTGCGGATCCCCAGATCCCTGATATCCTGGTCCCAGATCCCTGCTCCCTGATCCTGGTGTGGGTCCTGATCCCAGATCACCAGATCCCCAATCCCACATCCCAATCCCCAGATCCATGATCCTGGTGTGGCTCCCCAGATCCCAGAGTAGATCCCGCAGTAGATCCCCAGTGGATCCCATTTTCTGGTACCTTCTGGGGCTGAGGCCGGAGCTCTGGGGCGGGCTGAGCGCCTCCAGCGCCTGGGGCTGCCCCTCCTGGGGAAGATCCCCAGATCCCAATCCCAGATCCCCCGATCAGGGTGTGGATCCCCAAAACCCCGATTCCGGTCCCAGATTCCACAATCCTGGTGCGGATCCCTGATCCCGGTCCCTTATCCCAATCCCCAGATCCCCAGATCCCGGCCCCCTGAACCCAGATCCCCATGCAGATCCCAGATCCCGGTGTGGATCCCTGGTCCCAGATCCCCTGATCCCCAATCTGGATCCCAGTGCAGATCCCGACCTCCAGATCCCAGTTCCAGATCCCCAATCCTGGTACAGATCCCAGACCCCAGTGTGAATCCCCAGATCCCAGACCCCCAGCTCCCAGATCCTGGTCCCTGACCCCCAGATCCTGATCCCAGTGTGGATCCCCAGATCCCAATCCCAGATCCTGGCAGAGATCCCAGGTCCTGGTCCCCAATCCCAGCCCCAGATCCCCAGATCCCAGAGTGGATCCCCAGTCTCAGATCCCCAGATCCTGATGCCGATCCCAGATCTCCAAACCCAGTGTGGATCCCCAATCCCAGATCCCAGAGTAGATCCCGCGGTAGATCCCCAGTGGATCCCATTTTCGGGTACCTGCCGGGGCTGAGGCCGGAGCTCTGGGGCCGCCCCTCCTGGGCCAGATCCCCAGATCCCAATCCCAGATCCCCCGATCAGGGTGTGGATCCCCAAAACCCCGATTCCGGTCCCAGATCCCACGATCCTGGCGCGGATCCCTGATCCCGGTCCCTTATCCCAATCCCCAGATCCCCAGATCCCGGTGTGGATCCCTGATCCCAGATCCCCTGATCCCCAATCTGGATCCCAGTGCAGATCCCGACCTCCAGATCCCAGTTCCAGATCCCCTGATCCTGGTACAGATCCTCAGATCCCAGTGTGGATCCCCAGTCCCAGATTCCCAGATCCCCAGACCCTGGTGCTGATCCCAGATCTCCAAACCCAGTGTGGATCGCCAATCCCAATCCCAGATCCCTGAATAGATCCCACAGTAGATCCCCCAGTAGATCTCAGATCCCGGGTACCTGCCGGGGCTGAGGCCGGAGCTCTGGGGCCGCCCCTCCTGGGGCAGATCCCCAGATCCCGGAGTGGATCCCAGATCCCCAGTCCCAGTCTCAGATCCCACTCCTTGATCCCCATGTGAGTCCTGATCCCCAATCCCAGTCTCTAATCCCAGATCCCTGATCCCGGCTCCCAGATCCCGGTGTGGATCCCCAGATCCCCGATTCCTGTCCCAGATCCCACGATCCTGACGCAGATCCCCAGATCCTGGTCCGGATCCCAGATCCCAGTCCCTTATCCCGGTCCCAGATACCCAATCCCGGTGTGGATCCCCAGATCCCACGATCCCAGATCCAGATCCTGGATCCCGATGCGGATCCCTGGATCCCAGATCCCGGTCCCAGATTCCAGATCCCAAATCACACTGCAGATCCCAATCTTGGATCCCGGTGGGGGTCCTGATCCCCAATCCCAGTCCCGAATCCCCGATCCTGGCGCAGATCCCAGATCCCGGAGCAGATCCCTAGATCTCTGATCCCCAGATCCCAGTTCCAGATCCCTAGACCCTGGTACAGATCCCCAGATGCCAGAGTGGATCCCCAGTCCCAGATCCCCAGATCCTGGTGCCGATCCCAATCTCCAAACTCAGTGTGGATCCCCAGATCCCCGGTCCCAGATCCCAGATCCCGGCTTCCCAAGCCACAATCCTGGTGCAGATCCCAAATCCCCAAACCCTGACCGCGGTCCCAGATCCCGCAGTAGATCCCCCAGTGGATCCCGGGTACCTGCCGGGGCTGAGGCCGGAGCTCTGGGGCGGGCTGAGCGCCTCCAGCGCGTGGGGCCGCCCCTCCTGGGGCAGATCCCCAGATCCCCAATCCTGGCTCCCAAATCCTGGTCCCTGATCCCCAGATCCCGATCCCAGTGTGGATCCCCAGATCCCAATCCCAGATCCTGGCAGAGATCCCAGATCCTGGTCCCCAATCCCAGTCCCAGATCCCCAGATCCTGGTGCCGATCCCAGATCTCCAAACCCAGTGTGGATCGCCAATCCCAATCCAGATCCCTGAATAGATCCCACAGTAGATCCCGCAGTAGATCCCAGATCCCGGGTACCTGCCGGGGCTGAGGCCGGAGCTCTGGGGCGGGCTGAGCGCCTCCAGCGCCTGGGGCTGCCCCTCCTGGGGCAGATCCCCAGATCCCGGAGTGGATCCCAGATCCCCAGTCCCGGTCTCAGATCCCACTCCTTGATCCCCATGTGAGTCCTGATCCCCAATCCCAGTCTCTAATCCCAGATCCCTGATCCCGGCTCCCAGATCCCGGTGTGGATCCCCAGATCCCCGATTCCTGTCCCAGATCCCACGATCCTGACGCAGATCCCCAGATCCTGGTCCGGATCCCAGATCCCAGTCCCTTATCCCGGTCCCAGATCCCCAATCCCAGTGTGGATCCCCAGATCCCACGATCCCAGATCCAGATCCTGGATCCCGATGCGGATCCCTGGATCCCAAATCCCGGTCCCAGATTCCAGATCCCCAATCACACTGCAGATCCCAATCCCGGATCCTGATGCCCAATCCCAGTCCCGAATCCCCGATCCTGGCGCAGATCCCAGATCCTGGTGTGGATCCCCAGATCCCTAATTCCCAGGTCCCAGTGCAGATCCCGATCCCCAGATCCCAGTTCTGGATCCCTAGATCCTGGTACAGATCCCCAGATCCCAGATCCTGGTGCCGATCCCAGATCTCCAACCCCAGTGTGGATCCCCAGATCCCCGGTCCCAGATCCCGCAGTCGATCCCGCAGTGGATCCCAGATCCCATTTCCGGGTACCTGCCGGGGCTGAGGCCGGAGCTCTGGGGCGGGCTGAGCGCCTCCAGCGCCTGGGGCCGCCCCTCCTGGGGCAGATCCCCAGATCCCCAATCCCAGATCTCAGATCCCAGGATCATGGTGTGGATCCCCAGATCCCCGATTCTGGTCCCAGATTCCCAATCTTGGTGGATCCCAGATCCCGGTCCCTTATCCCAATCCCCAGATCCCAGTCCCAGATCCCCAGATCCCGGCCCCCTGATCCCAGATCCCTGTGCAGATCCCAGATCCCGGTGTGGATCCCTGATCCCAGATCCCCTGGTCCCCAATCTGGATCCCAGCACAGACCCTGGTCCCCGATCCCAGGTCCCCAATCCCCAGATCCTGGTGCAGAACCCCAGATCCCAGTGCCAGTTCCAAATCCTGATCCCAGATCTCCAAACCCAGCACAGATCCCCAATCCCAGATCCCAGATTTCCAGAGTAGATCCCAGAGTAGATCCCGCAGTGGATCCCGGGTACCTGCCGGGGCTGAGGCCGGAGCTCTGGGGCGGGCTGAGCGCCTCCAGCGCGTGGGGCTGCCCCTCCTGGCAGAACTGCTTGAAGAGCTGCTTGTCGATCCCCGCCAGCTTGCACGAGTAGCTCTCGATCCTGGGGGGGTCCCAGGGGGGGATCCCGGAGGGAAACAAAGCGGATTCGGGATCCAGGGAGCGACCCAGGGGATCCCAAAGCGATCCCAGAGCCCTCCCAGGGGGGGTTTGGGGGGGAAACAGGAGGGATTTGGGATCCAGGGAACCAGCAGGGCGGATCCCAAGTGATCCCAGAGCTCTCCCAGGGGGTTTTTGGGGGAAACCAGGAGGGATCTGGGATCCGGGGGACGAGCAGAGGGGATCCTGGGGGAACTCAAAGCCCTCCCAGGGTTTTTTGGGGGGGATTTGGGATCCAGAGAACGACCAAGAGGATCCCAAGTGATCCCAGAGCCCTCCCAGGTTTTTGGGGTTTTTTTTTGGAAAACAGGAAGGATTTGGGATCCAGGGAGCGACCAAGAGGATCCCGGGGAGATCAGGAAGGATCTGGGATCTCCAGGGAATGCTGGGAAGGAGCAGGAGGAGCCCAGCAGATCCCAGCGGATCCCAGATCCCTTCCCAGGGGTTCTCAGGGAGAGCAGGAAAGATCTGGGATCTGGGAAGGGCTTTTCCCGCCGGGTTTTTGGGGGATTTGGGGGATTTTTTGGGGAGGGAGCTGCTCCTCTTGGGGAGGGGGAGGGGCCGGGATCCGGGACAGACCGGGGCGGAATTCCCCAAATTCCCTGGGGAAAGAATTCCCAAATTCCCAGAAGTTTCCAGGGAGAGAATTCCCAAATTTCCCAGGGGACAAAATTCCCAAATTCCCGAAACTTTTTCAGGGGCAGAATTCCCAGATTTCCTGGGACAAAAATCCCCAAATTCCCCAGAACTTTCCAGGACAAAATTCCCAAATTTCCTGGGACAAAATTCCCAAATTCCCAGAATTTTTCCAGGGGCAGAATTCCCAGATTCCCACAACTTTTTCAGGGCAGAATTCCCAAATTTCCTGGGACAAAATCCCCAAATTCCCCGAACTTTCGAGGACAAAATTCCCAAATTTCCTGGAGCTCTTCCAAGGGCAGAATTCCCAAATTCCCCGAACTTTTTCAGGGACAGAATTCCCAAATTCCCGGATCTTTCCTGGGACGAAATTCCCCAAATTCCCAGAACCTTTTCAGGGACAAGATTCTCAAATTCCCCCAGGGACGGAATTCCCAAATTTCTCAGGGACAAAATTCCCAAAATTCCCAGAACTTTTCCAGGGACTAAATTCCCAAATCCCCTGGTGCAGAATTCCCAAATTTTCTGGAGCTCTTCCTGGGACAAAATTCCCAAATTTCTCAGGGACAAAATTCCCAAATTCCTGGATCTTTCCTGGGACAGAATTCCCAAATTTCCCAGGATCAAAATTCCCAAATTTCTCAGGTACAGAATTCCCAGATTCCCAGAGCTTTTTCAGGGACAAAATTCCCAAATTTTCAGAACTTTTCAGGGCAGAATTCCCAAATTTTCTGGAGCTCTTCCTGGGACAAAATTCCCAAATTTCTCAGGGACAAAATCCCCCAATTCCCAGAACTTTCCAGGGGCAGAATTCCCAAATTTTCAGAACTTTTTCAGGGACAAAATTCCCAAATTCTCGGAGCTTTCTTAGGGCAGAATTCCCAAATTTCCCAGAGTCAGAATTCCCAAAATTCCCTGAACTTTCCAGGGACAAAATCCCCAAATTTCCTGGAGCTCTTCCAAGGGCAGAATTCCCAAATTCCCAGAACATTCCAGGGAGGGAATTCCCAAATTTCTCAGGGACAAAATTCCCAATTTTTTCAGGGGCAGAATTCCCAAACTTCTGGAACTTTTTCAGGGCAGAATTCCCAAATTCCTCAAACTTTTCAGGGACAAAATTCCCAAATTTCTCAGGGACAAAATGCCCAAATTCCCACAACTTTTTCAGGGACAGAATTCCCAAATTCCCAGAACATTTCCAGGGGCAGAATTCCCAAATCCCCGGAGCTTTTTCAGGGCAGAATTCCCAAATTTTCTGGAGCTCTTCCTGGGACAAAACTCCCAAATTTTTCAGGGACAAAATCCCCCAATTCCCAGAACCTTTCCAGGGGCAGAATTCCCAAAATTCCTGGGACTTTCCAGGGACTAAATTCCCAAATCCCGTGGTGCAGAATTCCCAAATTTCCTGGAGCTCTTCCAAGGGCAGAATTCCCAAATTCTCTGGAGCTCTTCCTGGGACAAAATTCCCAAATTCCCCAAACTTTTGAGGACAAAATTCCCAAATTTCCTGGAGCTCTTCCAGGGGCAGAATTCCCAGATTCCCCGAACTTTTTTAGGGACAAAATTCCCAAATTTCCTGGGACAAATATCCCAAACTTCCCAGGGGCAGAATTCCCAAATTTCTGGAACTTTTTCAGGGCAGAATTCCCAAATTTCCTGGAGCTCTTCCTGGGACAAAATTCCCAAATTTCTCAGGGACAAAATTCCCCAATTCCCAGAAATTTTCCAGGAACAAAATTCCCAAATTCCCCGAACTTTTTCAGGGAGAAAAATTCCCAAATTTCCTGGGACAGAATTCCCAAATTTCCTGGGACAGAATTCCCAAATTTCTCAGGTACAAAATTCCCAAAGTCCCAGAAATTTCTCAAGGACAGAATTCCCAAATTCCCGGATCTTTCCCGGGACGAAAATTCCCCAAATTCCCAGAACCTTTTCAGGGACAAGATTCCCAAATTCCCCAGGGATGGAATTCCCAAATTTCTCAGGGACAAAATTCCCCAATTCCCAATTTTTTCACGGGCAGAATTCCCAAATTCCCCGAACTTTTCCGGGACAAAATTCCCAAATTTCCCCCCGAATCCCCCCCTCCCTCACCTGCCGATGATGTGGGCGTCGCCCGTCTCCACCGTCAGCTGCGAGTTGATGGCCTCGAAGCTGGAATTTTCCAGAAGCTTCATCCTCCTGCGATTCCCGCTGCGGAGGGAAAAAAAAAACCGGGAATGCGAGGAAAAGGAAGCGGGAAAAAAAAAAAAACAAACAAAAAAAAACCGGGAAAGGACAAGGGAAAAAAACAAACCGGAAACGGCAGCGGGAAAGGAGAGAAAAAAGGGGGAAAGAAAAAGGGAGGAAAAGGGGGAGATGGGTGACAGGCGGAGGGGGAGATGCGGGGAGAGGGGAGGGAGGGGAAAAGGACGAAAAAGAGGCGAAAAAAGAGGGAAAAAGAGGGAAAAACAGCGGGAAATAAAAAGGCGGAAAAGCCTCTCGCGGTTCCCCACAGGAAGCGCCCTCCCGGCGTGCACCGCGCGCGGGACTACGGCTCCCGGCGTGCCCCGCGCGCCGCTTTGCAGAGACGGAGCGGCGGACTACAGCTCCCGGCATGCCCCGCGCGGGGAAGGCGGCGAGGCATTGGCGGACTGCAGCTCCCGGCATGCCCCGCGCGGGCGGCGCAGCCCCGCGGTCGCCGGACTACAGCTCCCGTCGTGCCCCGCGGCTGCGCGCGGGGCCGGGCCGCGGCAGGGCGGCGCGGGGCACGCTGGGAGTTGCAGTTCGCGAGGCGTCTGGGCGCGCAGGGGAGGGAGGGGGCGGCAGGCCGAGCGGACCTACCGGCGCGTCCTGCTCTCCCCCGTCGGTGCTTCCTGGCCGCGGCAGCGCCTTCAGGCTCGGGGCGCGTGTAAAGGGAGGCGTCTCCGGGGAAAGCTCGAGGAGGGCGCGTGTGCCGCGGCCGCCGTTCGCCGTCTGGCGCCGGCCCACCGGGCTTCCGCCCACCTCGACATGTCCCCCGAGTGCTCGGGACGGCGTGAGCGGCCGAGCGAGGTGTTGGGAGTCCCCTCGGAGCGAGCGGGCGAGCGGGCGACCTTCTCCTACGGCACCGGACGGCAACAGCGGCGGCAGCGCCCCGCCCGCGCCCGCCCCGCCCGAGAGGCGCCCGCGGCCCGCCATCCCATTGGCCGCCGCGCCCGTCAATCACCGCCGCCTTCGCCTTTCATTGGTCGACCCCCACGTCGGTCAGCGCAGAACGCGCCGCCCCGCCCACCGCGGGGGCGCTCGGCGCTGCGATTGGCCGGCGCGGACAAAGACGGAGAGAGCGGCTGTCAATCACAGCGGTGGCCGGTGGGGGGGTGAGTGGGCGTGGCCAGGGCGGAACTCTCCTTTCCCCAACCCCACCCCTCCCGGAACCTTCGCGTGCGGGGCCGCGTTTCCCGCCGTTCCGCCGGAAGGGGCCGCTGGGGAGGCTGAGGGTGAAGCCGGAAGTGGCGGGGCCGCCATGGCGGCGCCCGGAGCCCCCGGGCCTGGGCCCGGCACGGTGTTGATGGCGGCCCGGGCGGAGCTGGCGGCTCCCTGCCGCCTCTTTCCCGCCGGGGCTGTCGGGACGGCGCTGCGCTTGCAGCTCAGCGTGCAACCGGGCAAGGACGGGCGGCGCCGCTTCCGCCTGGGCCTGAGGCTGGCGGAGGCGGGGGGCGGCGCGGTGAGGGGGGGAGGGGAGGGGGCGGGGGGGGGGCGGGGCCACGGGGGGGGAGGGGGGGGTGGGGGTGGGGGTGGGGGAGGGGGGCGGGATTGACCCCCCGGGATTGTTCCCCCCGGGATTTGCAACTCGGAGTAACTTTACACCGGGTAGTAACTTTACTAAAGGTTGTAACGTTACTAAAGATAATAACTTTACTAACGGTGGTAATTTTACTAAAGGTAGTAACTTTACTAAAGGTAGTAGCCTTACTAAAGGGAGTAGATTCACTAAAAGTAATGATTTTACTAAGGGGAGCAGCTTTACTAAAGGCGGTGACTTTAGTATTAAAGATAATGACTTTACTAAAGGTAGTACTACTACCGGTAGTAACTTTACTAAAGGTAGTAGCCTTGCTAAAAGTAGTAATTTTACTAAAGGTGGTAACGTTACAGAAGGTGATGACTTTACTAAAGATAGTAATTTTACTAAGGGTAGTAACTTTACTAAAGGTAGTAGTTTTATTAATGGGAGGAGCTATACTAGCAGTAGTAGCCTTACTAAAAGTAGTAATTTTACTAAAGGTGGTAGGTTTACTAAAGATAATAACTTTACTAGAGATAGCAGTTTTACTAAAAATAGTAATTTAACTAGCGGTAGTAGCTTTACTAATGGTAGTAGCCTTACTAAAGGTGGTAATTTTACTAAGGGTAGTTACTAAAGGTAATAGACTTACTAAAGGTAGTGACTTGGCTAAAGGTGGTAATTTACTAAGGGTAGTAACTTTACTAAAGGTAGTAGTTTTATTAACGGGAGTAACTTTACTAACGGTAGCAGCCTTACTGAAAGTAGTAGTTTTACTAAAGGTGGCGACTTTACTAAAGGTGGTAACTTTACTAAAGGTAGTAAATTTACTAAAGGTGTTGACTTTACTAAGGGTAGTAGCTTTACTAAAAGCAGTAACTTTACTAAAGGTGGTAATTTTACTAACGGTAGTAACTTTACTACAGGTAGTAGCCTTACTAAAGGGAGTAATTTTACTGAAGGTGGCGGCTTTACTAAAGATAGTAACTTTACTCAAGGCAGTGGTCTTACTGAAGGGAGTAGTTTTACTAAAAGTAGTAATTTTGCTAACGGTAGTAGCCTTACTAAAAGTAGTAATTTTACTAAAGGTGGTAATTTTACTAAAGGTGGTAAATTTACTAAGGGTGGTGACTTTACTAAGGGTAGTAGCTCTGCTAAAAGTAGTAATTTTACTAAAGGTGGTAATTTTACTAAAGGTAGTAAATTTACTAAGGGTAGTAACTCTACTAAAGGCAATAGCCTTACTACAAGTAGTAACTTTACTAAGGGTGGTAGCGTTACTAAAGGTAATGACTTTACTCAAGGCAGTAGTCTTACTAAAGGGAGTGGTTTTACTAACGGTAGTGGCTTTACTGAAGGTGGTAATTTACTAAGGGTAGTAACTTTACTAAAGGTGGTAGTTTTATTAACGGGAGTAGCTTTACTAACGGTAGCAGCCTTACTGAAAGTAGTAGTTTTACTGAAGGTGCCGACTTTACTACAGATAATAACTTTACTAAAGGTAGTAACTTTACTAAAGGTGTTGACTTTACTAAGGGTAGTAGCTTTACTAAAAGTAGTAACTTTACTAAAGGTGGTAACTTTACTAACGGTAGTAACTTTACTAAAGGTAGTAGCCTTACTAAAGGGAGTAATTTTGCTGAAGGTGGCGGCTTTACTAAAGATAGTAACTTTACTAAAGGCAGTGGTTTTACTGAAGGGAGTAGTTTTACTAAAAGTAGCAATTTTACTAAAGGTGGTAAATTTACTAAGGGTAGTAACTTTACTAAAGGTAGTTTATTAATGGGAGTAACTTTACTACCGGTAGCAGCCTTACTGAAAGTAGTAACTTTACTATAGGTGGCGACTTTACTAAAGAGAATAACTTTACTAAAGGCAGTGATTTTACTAAAGGTAGCAACTTTACTCAAGGTAGCAGCGTTACTAAAGGTAGTAACTTTACTAAAAGTGGCGACTTTATTAAAGGCAATGGCTTTACTAAGGGTAGTAGTCTTACTAAAGGTAGTAATTGCACTAAGGGTAGTAACTTTCCTAAAGACAATCACTTTACTCAATAGCCACTTTACTAAAGGTAGTAACTTTACTAAAGGTAGTAACTTTACTAAAGGCGGTAATTTTATTAATGGCAGTAATTTTACTCAGGGTGGTAACTTTACTAAAAGCAGTAGCGTTACTAAAGGTGGTAACTTTACTAAAGATGACTTTACTCGAAGTAGTAACTTTACTCAGGGTAGTAGCCTTACTAAAGGGAGCAATTTTACTAAAGCTGGTGGCTTTACTAAAGGTATAACAGCTTTACTAAAGGTAGCAGTTTTACTAAAGGTAGTAACTTCACTAAAGGGGGTGACTTTACTAAAGGTAGTAGTTTTACTAACGTAGTAGCTTTACTAAAGGGAGCAATTTTACTAAAGGTGGTGATTTTACTCGGGGTCGTGACTTTACTAAAGGGAGCGGCCTTACTAAAGGGAGTGACTTTGCGGAAGGTTGTAGTAACTTTACTAGAGGTAGTAACTTTACTAGAGGTAGTAACTTTACTAAAGGTAGTAACTTTACTAGAGGTAGTAACTTTACTAAAGGTGGTGACTTTACAGCTGCGGAGTCGCTCGAGGGTGGTGACTTCTGTGTCCTTCTGTCCTTCTCTCCCCCCTGGCCGTCTGTCCCCCGTGTCCCCCTGTCCGTGTGTCCCGGTGTCCGTCTGTCTGTCCCTGTGTCTGTCCCCCTGTCTGTCTGTCCCCGTGTCCCTCTGTCTGTCCCCCTGTCCCCGTGTCTGTCCCTGGTGTCCGTCTGTCCCTCTGTCTGTCTGTCCCCGTGTCCATCTGTCCCCCTGTCCCTCTGTCCCTGGTGTCCGTCTGTCCTGGTGTCTGTCTGTCCCCCCGTCCCCGTGTCCCCCTGTCTGTCCCGGTGTCTGTCGGTGTCCGTCTGTCCGTCCCCCTGTCCGTCCATCTGTCCCCGGTGTCCCCCCGTCTGTCCCTGTGTCCATCTGTCCCTCTGTCCCCGTGTCCATCGGTGTCCATCTGTCCGTCTGTCCCGGTGTCCCCCCTGTCTGTCCCGGTGTCTGTCGGTGTCCGTCTGTCCGTCCCCCTGTCTGTCCCTGGTGTCCCCCTGTCCCCGTGTCCCCCTGTCTGTCCCTCTCTCCCCCTGTCTGTCCTTCTGTCCCTGTGTCCCCCCGTCTGTCCTGGTGTCCGTCTGTCCGTCCCCCTGTCTGTCCGTCCCGGTGTCCGTCCGTCCGTCCGTCCGTCCCCGCAGCCGCCGCTGGCCGAGTGTGACCTGCGCGCCGTCTCCTATCGCGTCTGCGGCCCCGCCCGGCACCGCCTGCGCCTGCCCCGGGGGGCACCCGCGGGGTCAGAGGGCACCGAGGAGGTCACGGCGGGGTCGGAGGTCACGGCGGGGTCGGAGGTCACGGCGGGGTCGGAGGTCGCGGAGGGGTCAGAGGAGGTGGCGCTGCGGTTCCCCGAGGAGCGCGAGGCCCAGCAGTGGTGGACGGTGCTGAGCAGCTCCCTGAGGGAGGCGCGGAGAGGTGGGACAGGGGGACAGACGGACGGACACGGGGACAGGGGGACAGGGCTGGGGACAGGGGGACAGAGGGACAGGGGGACAGACACAGGGACACAGGGACAGGGGGACATGGTGCTGAGCAGCTCCCTGAGGGAGGTGCGGAGAGGTGGGACGGACGGACGGACGGACACAGGGACAGGGGGACAGAGGGACAGGGGGACAGGGACAGGGGGGACAGGGGGACAGAGGGGACAGACACAGGGACAGGGGACACGAGGACAGGGCTGGGGACAGAGACAGGGATAGGGGGACACAGGGACATGGGGACAGGGACACGGTGCTGAGCAGCTCCCAGAGGGAGGCGCGGAGAGGTGGGACAGACGGACAGATGGACAGATGGACAGGGCTGGGGACAGGGGGACAGACACAGGGACATGGGGACAGATGGACACAGGGACAGGGACACAGGGACAGGGGGACAGACACAGGGACACAGGGACACGGTGCTGAGCAGCTCCCTGAGGGAGGCACGGAGAGGTGGGACAGATGGACGGACAGATGGGGGACAGGGCTGGGGACAGGGACAGGGGGACAGACAGACAGACAGGGGGACCTGAGGACAGGGACCAGGACAGGGACAGGGGGACATGGGGACAGGGCTGGGGACAGACACAGGGACATGGGGACAGGGGGACAACAGTGCTGAGCACCAGAGGGAGGCGCGGAGAGGTGGGACGGACGGACAGGGGGGACACAGGGACACAGGGGACAGAGGGGACGGGGCTGGGGACAGGGACACAGGGGGGACACTGGGACATGGGGACACGGGGACAGGGCCAGCTGCCCACCCTGGGGTGACCGCCAAGGTCTGGAGGTGTCCCCTGTCCTGTCCCCGTGTCCCTGCCCTGTCACCCCAGGGTGTCCCCTGCCCTGTCACCCCGGGGTGTCCCCTGGCTCTGTCACCCTGGGGTGTCCCTTGGCTGTCCCTGTGTCCCTGCTCCTGCCACCCCGGGGTGTCCCCTTGTCCTGTCCCCGTGTCCCTGTTCTTGTCACCCCAGGGTGTCCCCTGGCCCTGTCCCTGTGTCCCCTGGCCCTGTCCCCGTGTCCCTGCCCTGTCACCCTGGGGTGTCCCCTGGCCCTGTCACCTTGGGGTGTCCCTTGGCTGTCCCCATGTCCCTGCCCTGTCACCCTGGGGTGTCCCTTGGCTGTCCCCATGTCCCTGCCCTGTCCCCCCAGGGTGTCCCCTGGCTCTGTCACCCTGGGGTGTCCCTTGGCTGTCCCCATGTCCCTGCCCTGTCACCCTGGGGTGTCCCTTGGCTGTCCCCATGTCCCTGCCCTGTCCCCCCAGGGTGTCCCCTGGCTCTGTCACCCTGGGGTGTCCCTTGGCTGTCCCCGTGTCCCTGCCCTGTCACCCTGGGGTGTCCCCTGGCCCTGTCCCCGTGTCCCCAACCCCGGTGACAGCCCCGCCCCCCCCCGGTGTCCCCGCAGCCCCCGAGGGTGACGCGGTGACGGCGCCGGTGGCCCCGCCCGGGGACGGCGAGGGGGAGGCGGAGGAGGCGCGGCTGCGGGAGCTGGAGCTGGCACAGACCGGTACGGCCAAGGGGGCGGGGATTGGGGGAGATTTTGGGGAATTTTGGGAATTTTTGGGAATTTTTGGGGAATTTTTGGGAAAATTTTGGGAATTTTTGGGAATTTTTGGGGAAATTTTGGGATTTTCAGGAATTTTTGGGATTTTTTGGGGAATTTTTGGGAATTTTTTGGAATTTTTGGGGAATTTTGGGGAATTTTTTGGGAATTTTTGGGAATTTTGGGGGAATTTTTGGGGAATTTTTGGGAATTTTTGGGGAATTTTTGGGGAAATTTTGGGAATTTGGGGGGAAATTTTGGGAATTTTTGGGAATTTTTGGGGAATTTTTGGGAATTTTTTGGGAATTTTTTGGAATTTTTGGGGAAATTTTGGGGAATTTTTGGGGAATTTTTGGGGAAATTTTGGGAATTTTTGGGAATTTTTTGGAATTTTTGGGGAATTTTGGGGAATTTTTTGGGAATTTTTGGGAATTTTGGGGGAATTTTTGGGGAATTTTTGGGAATTTTTGGGGAATTTTTGGGGAAATTTTGGGAATTTTGGGGAATTTTTGGGAATTTTTGGGGAAATTTTGGGAATTTTTGGGAATTTTTTGGGAATTTTCGGGAATTTTTGGGATTTTTTGGGGAATTTTTGGGAGATTTGGGGGATTTTCAGGAAATTTTGGGGAATTTTGGGGGGATTTTTTGGGGAATTTTGGGGAATTTTTGGGGGAATTTTAGGAATTTTTTTGGAATTTTTTGGGAATTTTTGGGAATTTTCAGGAATTTTGGGGGGGTTTTTTGGGAATTGGGAATTTTTTTGGAATTTTCAGGAATTTTTGGGAATTTTTTGGGGAATTTTGGGGGGAATTTTGAGAATTTCAGGGAATTTTCAGGAAATTTTTGGGAATTTTCGGGAAATTTTGGGAAATTTTTGGGAATTTTTGGGGAATTTTTTGGGAATTTTCAGGAGTTCTTGGGATTTTTTGGGGAATTTCTGGGAGATTTTGGGGATTTTCAGGAATTTTTGGGAAATTTTTGGAAATTTTGGGGAATTTTAGGAATTTTTTTGGGAATTTTCTGGGAATTTTTGGGAATTTTCAGGAATTCTTGGGGTTTTTTTTGGAATTTTTGGGAATTGTTGGGAATTTTCAGGAATATTTGGGATTTTTTGGGGGAATTTTTTTTGGGAATTTTTTGGGGAATTTTTTGGGGAATTTTGAGAATTTCAGGGAATTTTCAGGAAATTTTCGGGAATTTTCGGGAAATTTTTGGGAATTTTTTGGGAATTATTGGGAATTTATGGGAAATTTTGAGAAATTTGGGAAATTTTCAGGAATTTTCAGGAAATTTTGGGGAAATTTTGGGAATTCTTTGGGAATTTCTTGGAAATTTCAGGAATTTTAGGGAAATTTTGGGAAATTTCAGGAATTTTCAGGAATTTTCGGGAGATTCTGGGAATTTTTGGGGAATCTGGAAAAATTTGGGGGAAATTTTGGGAAATTTTGGGGACTTTTCAGGAATTTTCAGGAAATTTTGGAAATTTTGGGGAAATTCTGGGAAGTTTTGGGACTTTTTGGGAAGTTTTGGGAATTTTTAGGAGATTTTGGGTATTTTGGGGAATTTTCAGGGATTTGGGGGAGTTTTGGGGAATTTTTGGGGAATTTTCAGGAATTTCTGGGAAATTTTGGGGAAAATTCGGGGATTTTTGGGAATTTTGGGGAATTTTCGGGAATTCCGTCACTGGGCCACGCCCCCCTTGTCCCCAATGACCCCAATGACCCCATTGACCCCATTGACCCCAGTGACCCCAATGTCCCCATTGACCCCAATGACCCCAATGACCCCATTGACCCCAATGCCCCCATTGACCCCAATGACCCCAATGTCCCCAATGACCCCAATGTCCCCATTGACCCCAATGCCCCCAATGCCCCCAATGACTCCAGTGACCCCATTGACCCCAATGACCCCATTGACCCCAATGACCCCAATGACCCCAATGACCCCATTGACCCCAATGCCCCCATTGACCCCAATGCCCCCATTGACCCCAATGACCCCATTGACCCCAATGCCCCCATTGACCCCAATGTCCCCATTGACCCCAATGCCCCCATTGACCCCAATGACCCCAATGCCCCCAATGTCCCCAATGACCCCAATGCCCCCATTGACCCCAATGCCCCCATTGACCCCAATGACCCCATTGACCCCAATGACCCCATTGACCCCAGTGACCCCATTGACCCCAATGACCCCAATGCCCCCAATGCCCCCATTGACCCCAATGCCCCCATTGACCCCATTGACCCCAGTGACCCCAACATCCCCAACGTCCCCAATGTCCCCATTGACCCCAATGACCCCAATGACCCCAGTGACCCCAATGACCCCAGTGACCCCGCTGTCCCCCCGCTGTCCCCGTGTCCCCAGAGGAGCTGGCGCTGTCCCTGGCCGAGGCGGTGGCCCTCGGGGACGAGGCGCTGGCCCGGCAGAGCGCGGTGGCGCTGGCGCGGCGCCGGGCGGAGCTGAGCGTGCGGCCCAGGGAGCCCCGGCCCGGCACCGAGATCAGGTACGGCCTTCCTCACCTTCCTCATCATCCTCATCATCATCTTCATCATCCTCGTCTTCATCATCTTCCTCCTCTTCCTACTCATCCTCATCATCCTCATCATCCTCGTCTTCATCATCATCCTCGTCTTCCTCACCTTCCTCGTCTTCCTCATCTTCCTCACCTTCCTCGTCTTCCTCCTCTTCCTCATCATCGTCATCTTCCTCGTCTTCCTCACCTTCCTCCTCTTCCTCACCTTCCTCATCATCCTCATCTTCCTCATCTTCTTCACCTTTCTCATCTTCCTCACCTTCCTCATCTGCCTCATCTTCCTTGTCTTCCTCACCTTCCTCATCATCCTCATCATCCTCATCTTCCTCCTCTTCCTCATCTTCATCATCATCCTCATCTTCCTCATCTTCCTCATCATCATCTTCCTCATCTTCCTCACCTTCCTCATCTTCCTCATCATCCTCATCTTCCTCGTCTTCTTCATCTTCCTCATCATCATCATCCTCATCATCATCATCCTCATCATCCTCACCTTCCTCATCGTCCTCATCATCCTCATCATTCTCATCATCCTCCTCTTCCTCATCATCCTCATCTTCCTCACCTTCCTCACCTTCCTCATCTTCCTCGTCTTCTTCATCTTCCTCATCTTCCTCATCTTCATCATCATCATCATCATCTTCCTCATCATTCTCATCATCCTCATCATCGTCATCTTCCTCCTCTTCCTCATCTTCATCATCTTCCTCGTCTTCATCACCTTCCTCTTCTTCCTCATCTTCATCATCATCTTCCTCCTCTTCCTCATCTTCATCGTCTTCCTCGTCTTCCTCACCTTCCTCCTCTTCCTCACCTTCCTCACCTTCCTCATCTTCCTCGTCTTCCTCGTCTTCCTCATCTTCTTCATCTTCCTCATCTTCCTCATCATCATCATCATCCTCCTCATCTTCCTCATCTGCCTCACCTTCCTCGTCTTCCTCATCATCAGCATCATCATCGTTGTGATCATCAGCATCCTCATCCTCATCATCCTCATCTTCATCATCATTCTCATCCTCATCCTCTGCTTTCCTCGTCCCCATCATCATCGTCATCATCGTCATCTTCATCTTCATCATCAGCATCCTCATCCTCATCTTCTGCTTTCCTCATCCTCATCCTCCTCATCTTCATCATCATCAGCGTCGTCTTCTGCCCCTGACTGCCCTCATCCCCATCCTCATCCTCGTCCTCTGCTTTCTTCCTCCTCATCCTCGTCATCCTCATCCTCATCTTCTGCTTTCCTCGTCCTCATCCTCTGCCCCTGGCGTCCTCATCTTCATCCTTCTCCTCTTCCTCATCATCGTCATCCTCATCCTCTGCCCCTGGCATCCTCCTCATCCTCGTCCTCATCTTCATCATCCTCATCCTTTGCTTTTTCTCATCCTCATCCTCATCTTCATTGTCATCATCCTCTGTCCCTGCTGCCTTCATCCTCATCCTCATCCTCATCCTCGTCATCCTCGTCATCCTCGTTCCCATCCTCTGCTTTCCTCAGCCTCATCGTCCTCATCTTCATCATCATCATCCTCCATCCCTGCTGTCCTCATCCTCGTCCCCATCATCATCCTCATCTTCTGCTTTCCTCATCATCCTCATCATCATCTTCATCATCCTCTGCCCCTACTGTCCTCATCCTCGTCCCCATCATCATCCTCATCCTCATCTTCTATTCCTCATCCCCATCATCATCATCATCATCGTCATCATTGTCTTCAGCCTCTGCCCTTGCCGTCCTCATCATCAACATCCCTGTCCTCATCCTCATCATCGTCATCTTCATCTTGTGCTTTCCTCATCATCCTCATCCTCATCCTCATCTTCTGCTCTCCTCCTCCTCCTCACCACCATCACCATCATCATCTTCGTCATCCTCATCATCGTTATCCTCGTTCTCTTCCTCATTCTCATCATCCTCTTCCTCGTTTTCATCGTCCTCATCGTTGGCCTTGTTCTTCCTCCTCTGCTTTCCTCATCATCCTCATCCTCATCTTCATCGTCATCCTCATCCTCTGCTTTCTTCCTCATCCTCATCTTCATCATCCTCATTCTCTGCTTTCTTCCACATCCTCATTATCCTCATCTTCATCATCCTCATTCTCTGCCCTTGCTGTCCTCATCCTCGTCCCCATCATCATCCTCATCCTCATCTTCTACTTTCCTCATCCCCATCATCATCATCTTCAGCCTCTGCCCCTGCCGTCCTCATCATCCTCCTCCTCATCATCATCCTCATCCTCTGCTCCTGCCATCCTCATCATCCTCGTCCTCATCCTCATCATCGTCATCTTCATCTTGTGCTTTCCTCCTCCTCATCATCATCATCCTCATCCTCTGCTTTCTTCCTCATCCTCATCTTCATCATCCTCATTCTCTGCTCTTGCTGTCCTCATCCTCATCCTCATCTTCATCATCCTCATTCTCTGCTCTTGCTGTCCTCATCCTCATCCTCGTCCTCATCTTCATCATCCTCATCATCATTGTCATCATCATCCCCTGCCCCTGCCATCATCATCCTCCTCCTCCTCCTCCTCATCGTCATCATCCTCCGTCCCTGCTGTCTTCATCCTCGTCCCCATCATCATCCTCATCCTCATCTGCTTTCCTCATCATCATCATCATCGTCATCATCTTCAGCCTCTGCCCTTGCCGTCCTCATCATCATCATCCTCGTCCTCATCCTCATTGTCGTCATCTTCATCTTGTGCTTTCCTCATCATCCTCATCCTCATCCTCATCCTCTGCTTTCTTCCTCATCCTCATCTTCATCATCCTCATTCTCTGCCCTTGCTGTCCTCGTCCTCATCTTCATCATTCTCATCATCATTGTCATCATCATCCCCTGCCCCTGGCATCATCATCATCCTCCTCCTCCTCCTCATCATCATCATCCTCCGTCCCTGCTGTCTTCATCCTCGTCCCCATCATCATCCTCATCCTCATCTGCTTTCCTCATCATCATCATCATTGGCGTCATCTTCAGCCTCTGCCCTTGCCGTCCTCATCATCATCATCCTCGTCCTCATCCTCATTGTCGTCATCTTCATCTTGTGCTTTCCTCATCATCCTCATCCTCATCTTCTGCTTTCCTCATCATCCTCATCGTCATCTTCATCATCCTCTGCCCCTGCTGTCCTCATCCTCATCCTCGTTCTCATCTTCATCATCATCCTCATCCTCGTTTTCATCTTCCTCATCGTTGTCCTCGTCCTCATCCTCTGCTTTCCTCTTCCCCGTCATCTTCATCCTCATCTTCATCCTCCTCCTCTGCCCCTGCTCTCCTCCTCCTCCTCCTTTCCTCTTCTTTCCTTTTTCTCTGCTTCCTCTTCCTCCTCTTCCTCTCCTTCCTCCCCTCTCATTGCTCCTTCTCCTCCTCTTCCTCCTCTCTCCTCTCCATTCCCAAACCCCAAATCCCAAACCCCAATCCCACATTTCTCAATCCCATTCCCACACTTCCCTTATCATTCCCCATATTTATTTATTTCCCGTTTTTATTTCCCATATTCATTATTTATTTCCCATATTTATTTCCTGTATTTATTTTTTTATTTCCCATATTCGTTATTCCCCATATTCATTATTTCCCACATTCATTATTTCCCACGTTCATTAATTCCCACATTCATTAATTCCCACGTTCATTAATTCCCATATTTATTATTTCCCATATTTATTATTCCCCATCTTTATTTCCTATATTTATTTTTTCATTTCCCATATTTATTATTTCCCATATTTATTCCCCATATTCATTAATTCCCACATTCATTAATTCCCACATTCATTAATTCCCACGTTCATTAATTCCCATATTTATTATTGCCCATGTTCATTATTTCCCATAATTATTATTCCCCATATTTATTTCCTATATTCATTAATTCCCACATTCATTAATTCCCACGTTCATTAATTCCCATATTTATTATTGCCCATGTTCATTATTTCCCATATTTATTTATTTCCCATATTCATTAATTCCCACATTCATTAATTCCCACGTTCATTAATTCCCATATTTATTATTTCCCATATTTATTATTCCCCATCTTTATTTCCTATATTTATTTTTTCATTTCCCATATTTATTATTTCCCATATTTATTCCCCATATTCATTAATTCCCACATTCATTAATTCCCACGTTCATTAATTCCCATATTTATTATTTCCCATATTTATTATTCCCCATCTTTATTTCCTATATTTATTTTTTCATTTCCCATATTTATTATTTCCCATATTTATTCCCCATATTCATTAATTCCCACATTCATTATTTCCCACGTTCATTAATTCCCACATTCATTAATTCCCACGTTCATTAATTCCCATATTTATTATTTCTCATATTCATTATTTCCCACGTTCATTAATTCCCACGTTCATTATTCCCCACATTCATTAATTCCCACGTTCATTAATTCCCACATTCATTAATTCCCACATTCATTAATTCCCACGTTCATTAATTCGCACATTCATTATTTCCCACATTCATTATTTCCCACATTAATTGCCATATTTACTATTTCCCATATTTATTATTTCCCATATTCATTAATTCCCACGTTCATTAATTCCCACATTCATTAATTCCCACGTTCATTAATTCCCATATTGATATAACTCCCATATTTACTCCCCACCTTTCCCAATCCCTTATTTCCCCATCCCACGTGACTCCCACATTAATTAATTTCCCACACTAATTAATTCCCCATTTTAATTAATTAATCCCCAACCTGTCCGTTTGCATCCAGGACGCCGCCTGCTCGGCCCAAACCCCAAACCCCAATCCCACATTTCCCATATTAATTAATATCATTTCCCATATTTAATTCCCATATTAATTAATTTCCCACATTAATTAACTCCCACGCTAATTAATCTCTAATTAATCTCCCCACAGCCTGTCTGTTTGCATCAAGGCCGCCTGCTCAGCCCAAACCCTCATTTCCCATATTAATTAATATCATTTCCCATATTTAATTCCCATATTAATTAATTTCCCACATTAATTAATTTCCCAGGCTAATTAGTCTCTAATTAATTAATCCCCAGCCTGTCCGTTTGCATCGAGGACGCCGCCTGCTCGGCCCAAACCCTCATTTCCCATATTAATTTCTATCATTTCCCATATTTAATTCCCATATTTAATTCCCATATTAATTAATTTCCCACGTTAATTAACTCCCAGGCTAATTAGTCTCTAATTAATTAACTCCCCAGCCTGTCGGTGTGCATCGAGGACGCCGCCTGCTCGGCCAGCGCCACCCTGCGGGTGCAGCCCCACCTCAGCATCGGCGCCCTCAAGGAGCAGGTGCGGCCTCACCTGGGCTCACCTGGGGGTCACCTGGGGTCACCTGGGGTTACCTGGGGGTCACCTGGGGGTCACCTGGGGGTCATCTGGGGGTCATCTGGGGGTCACCTGGGGTCATCTGGGCTCACCTGGGGTCATCTGAGGTCACCTGGGCTCACCTGGGGGTCACCTGAGGTCATCTGGGCTCACCTGGGGTCACCTGGGGGTCATCTGGGGGTCATTGGGGTCACCTGGGCTCACCTGGGGCTCACCTGGGGTCATCTGGGGTCACCTGGGGGTCACCTGGGGTCATCTGGGGGTCACCTGAGGTCATCTGGGCTCACCTGGGGTCACCTGGGGGTCATCTGGGGGTCATTGGGGTCACCTGGGGGTCATCTGGGCTCACCTGGGGTCATCTGGGGTCACCTGTGGTCATCTGGGCTCACCTGGGGGTCACCTGGGGCTCACCTGGGCTCACCTGGGGTCATCTGGGGGTCACCTGAGGTCATCTGGGCTCACCTGGGGTCACCTGGGGGTCACCTGGGGGTCATTGGGGTCACCTGGGGGTCATCTGGGCTCACCTGGGGTCACCTGGGGGTCATTGGAGCTCACCTGGGGCTCACCTGGGGCTCACCTGGGCTCACCTGGGCTCACCTGGGGTCATCTGGGGGTCATTGGAGCTCACCTGGGGCTCACCTGGGGTCAGCCAGGGTCAGCTGGGGGTCATTGGGGTCAGCTGGGGTCACCTGGGGTCACCTGAGTCCCTTCCAGTTCCCCCATCCCATTCCAGGTGCACTGGGAGCTGGGGTTCCCAGTCTGTTCCCAGTCCATCCCAGTCCCTCCCAGTCCATCCCAGTCCCTCCCAGTCCCTCCCAGTTTGTTCCCAGTCCCTCCCAGTCCATCCCAGTCCCTCCCAGTTTGTTCCCAGTCCCTCCCAGTATATCCCAGTATATCCCAGTCCATCCCAGTTTCCCCACCCCAGGTGCACCGTGAGCTGGGGTTCCCAGTCTGTTCCCAGTCCCTCCCAGTCCCTCCCAGTCCATCCCAGTTTAACCCGTTCCAGGTGCACCGTGAGCTGGGGTTCCCAGTCTGTTCCCAGTCCATCCCAGTCCATCCCAGTATACCCCAGTCCCTCCCAGTATATCCCAGTATATCCCAGTATATCCCAGTTTATCCCACCCCAGGTGCACCGCGAGCTGGGGTTCCCGGTTTGCTCCCAGTCTGTTCCCAGTTAGTTCCCAGTATATCCCAGTTTATCCCAGTTCCCCCGTTCCAGGTGCACCGGGAGCTGGGTTTCCTGGCCGGTTCCCAGTCCATCCCAGTATATCCCAGTATATCCCAGTATATCCCCATTGCAGGTTCACCGGGAGCTGGGTTTCCCAGTTTGTTCTCAGTCCATCCCAGTTTGTTCCCAGTTTATCCCAGTATATCCCAGTTTATCCCATCGCAGGTGCACTGGGAGCTGGGGTTCCCAGTCTGTTCCCAGTTTGCTCCCAGTATATCCCAGTCCATCCCAGTCCCTCCCAGTCCATCCCAGTCCATCCCAGTCCATCCCAGTCTGTTCCCAGTCCCTCCCAGTCCCTCCCAGTCCATCCCAATCCCTCCCAGTCCCTCCCAGTCCATCCCAGTCCCTCCCAGTCCATCCCAGTTCCCTCCCAGTCCCTCCCAGTCCCTCCCAGTCCATCCCAGTCCATCCCAGTTCCCTCCCAGTCCATCCCAGTCCATCCCAGTCCATCCCAGTCCCTCCCAGTCCCTCCCAGTCCCTCCCAGTCCATCCCAGTCCATCCCAGTTCCCTCCCAGTCCATCCCAGTCCCTCCCAGTCCATCCCAGTCCATCCCAGTCCCTCCCAGTCCCTCCCAGTCCCTCCCAGTCCATCCCAGTATATCCCAGTCCCTCCCAGTCACTCCCAGTCCCTCCCAGTCCATCCCAGTCCCTCCCAGTCCCTCCCAATCCCTCCCAGTCCCTCCCAGTCCATCCCAGTCCCTCCCAGTCCCTCCCAATCCCCTCCCAGTATATCCCAGTCCCTCCCAGTCCATCCCAGTCCCTCCCAGTTCCATCCCAGTCCATCCCAGTCCATCCCAGTCCATCCCAGTTCCATCCCAGTCCCTCCCAGTCCCTCCCAGTCCCTCCCAGTATATCCCAGTCCCTCCCAGTCCCTCCCAGTCCCTCCCAGTCTCTCCCAGTCCCTCCCAGTCCCTCCCAGTCCCTCCCAGTCCATCCCAGTCCATCCCAGTCCATCCCAGTCCCTCCCAGTCCCTCCCAGTCCATCCCAGTCCCTCCCAGTCCCTCCCAGTCCATCCCAGTCCATCCCAGTCCATCCCAGTCCATCCCAGTTCCATCCCAGTCCATCCCAGTCCCTCCCAGTCCCTCCCAGTCCATCCCAGTCCCTCCCAGTTCCCTCCCAGTCCATCCCAGTCCCTCCCAGTCCATCCCAGTCCATCCCAGTCCCTCCCAGTCCATCCCAGTCCATCCCAGTCCATCCCAGTCCCTCCCAGTCCATCCCAGTTTAACCCATCCCAGTCCATCCCAGTATATCCCAGTCCCTCCCAGTATATCCCAGTCCCTCCCAGTCCCTCCCAGTCCATCCCAGTCCATCCCAGTCCCTCCCAGTCCCTCCCAGTCCCTCCCAGTCCCTCCCAGTCCATCCCAGTTCCCTCCCAGTCCCTCCCAGTCCATCCCAGTCCATCCCAGTCCATCCCAGTCCATCCCAGTCCATCCCAGTTCCCTCCCAGTCCATCCCAGTCCCTCCCAGTCCCTCCCAGTCCATCCCAGTCCCTCCCAGTTCCCTCCCAGTCCCTCCCAGTTCCCTCCCAGTTCCCTCCCAGTCCCTCCCAGTCCATCCCAGTTTCCCCACCCCAGGTGCACCGTGAGCTGGGGTTCCCGGTTTGCTCCCAGCGCTGGATCATCGGGCAGAGCCTCTGCCGGGACGGGCGCAGCCTGGGCTCCTACGGCGTGCGGGCCGACGGCGACACGGCCTTCCTCTTCCTGCTGAGCGCCCCTCATCTTCCTCAGCACCTGATCGGTGCCCTGGGGCTGGGGGACACACCTGGGACACCTGGGACAGGTATGGCCTTCATCACCTTCCTCCTCCTCATCATCATCATCATCATCAGTGTCATCCTTTGTGTCATCCTGTCCCTGTCCCTGTCCCTGCTCCTTCCTCTTCCTGCTGAGCGCCCCTCAGCTTCCTCAGCACCTGATCAGTGCTGTGGGGCTGGGGGACACACCTGGGACAGGTATGGCCTTCATCATCATCATCATCATCATCATCGTCATCCTCTGTGTCATCCTGTCCTTCCTCATCATCCTGTCCCTGCTCCTGTCCCTGCTCCTTCCTCTTCCTCCTCAGCGCCCCTCAGCTTCCTCAGCAGCACCTGCTCAGTGCCCTGGGGCTGGGGGACTCACCTGGGACAGGTACGGCCTTCATCACCTTCCTCATCATCATCATCCTGCTCCTTCCTCATCATCCTGCTCCTGTCCCTGCGCCTTCCTCTTCCTGCTGAGCGCTCCTCAGCTTCCTCAGCACCTGATCGGTGCCCTGGGGCTGGGGGACTCACCTGGGACACCTGGGACAGGTATGGCCTTCATCATCATCATCCTCATCATCATCATCATCCTGTCCTTCCTCATCATCCTGCTCCTGTCCCTGCTCCTTCCTCTTCCTCCTCAGCGCCCCTCAGCTTCCTCAGCAGCACCTGATCGGTGCCCTGGGGCTGGGGGACACACCTGGGACAGGTACGGCCTTCATCATCATCATCATCATCATCATCGTCATCCTCTGTGTCATCCTGTCCTTCCTCATCATCCTGTCCCTGCTCCTGTCCCTCTGCTCCTTCCTCTTCCTCCTCAGCGCCCCTCAGCTTCCTCAGCAGCACCTGCTGGGGGCTCTGGGGCTGGGGGACACACCTGGGACAGGTACGGCCTTCATCACCTTCCTCATCATCATCATCATCATCATCATCGTCACCCTGTCCTTCCTCATCATCCTGTCCCTGTCCCTGTCCCTGCTCCTTCCTCTTCCTCCTCAGCGCCCCTCAGCTTCCTCAGCAGCACCTGCTCAGTGCCCTGGGGCTGGGGGACACACCTGGGACAGGTATGGCCTTCATCATCATCATCCTCATCATCATCATCATCCTCATCCTCTGTGTCACCCTGTCCTTCCTCATCATCCTGCTCCTGTCCCTGTCCCTGCTCCTTCCTCTTCCTCCTCAGTGCTCCTCAGCTTCCTCAGCAGCACCTGCTGGGGGCCCTGGGGCTGGGGGACTCACCTGGGACAGGTACGGCCTTCATCACCTTCCTCATCATCATCATCATCATCCTCATCATCATCATCATCATCATCCTGCTCCTTCCTCATCATCCTGTCCCTGTCCCTGCTCCTTCCTCTTCCTCCTCAGCGCCCCTCAGCTTCCTCAGCAGCACCTGCTCACTGCCCTGGGGCTGGGGGACACACCTGGGACACCTGGGACAGGTATGGCCTTCATCATCATCATCATCATCATCATCATCATCAGTGTCATCCTGCTCCTTCTTCATCATCCTGCTCCTGTCCCTGTCCCTGTCCCTGCTCCTTCCTCTTCCTCCTCAGCGCCCCTCATCTTCCTCAGCAGCACCTGCTCACTGCCCTGGGGCTGGGGGACACACCTGGGACAGGTATGGCCTTCATCATCATCATCCTCATCATCCTCATCATCATCCTCATCATCATCATCATCATCATCCTGCTCCTTCCTCATCATCCTGTCCCTGTCCCTGTCCCTGCTCCTTCCTCTTCCTGCTGAGCGCTCCTCATCTTCCTCAGCACCTGATCGGTGCCCTGGGGCTGGGGGACACACCTGGGACACCTGGGACAGGTATGGCCTTCATCATCATCATCATCATCATCATCATCGGTGTCAGTGTTACCCTGTCCCTGCTCCTCCTGTCCCTGCTCCTTCCTCTTCCTGCTCCTTCCTCTTCCTCCTCAGTGCTCCTCATCTTCCTCAGCAGCACCTGCTGGGGGCTCTGGGGCTGGGGGACTCACCTGGGACAGGTACGGCCTTCATCACCTTCCTCATCATCATCATCATCATCATCGGTGTCAGTGTTATCCTGTCCCTGTCCCTGTCCCTGCTCCTTCCTCTTCCTCCTCAGCGCTCCTCAGCTTCCTCAGCAGCACCTGATCAGTGCCCTGGGGCTGGGGGACTCACCTGGGACAGGTACGGCCTTCATCACCTTCCTCATCATCATCATCCTGTCCTTCCTCATCATCCTGCTCCTGTCCCTCTGCTCCTTCCTCTTCCTGCTGAGTGCTCCTCATCTTCCTCAGCAGCACCTGCTCACTGCCCTGGGGCTGGGGGACTCACCTGGGACAGGTACGGCCTTCATCATCATCATCATCATCATCATCATCATCATCCTGCTCCTTCCTCGTCATCCTGTCCCTGTCCCTGCTCCTTCCTCTTCCTGCTGAGCGCCCCTCAGCTTCCTCAGCACCTGATCAGTGCTGTGGGGCTGGGGGACACACCTGGGACAGGTACGGCCTTCATCTGCATCATCCTCATCATCATCATCAGTGTCAGTGTTATCCTGTCCCTGCTCCTCCTGTCCCTGCTCCTTCCTCTTCCTCCTCAGCGCCCCTCAGCTTCCTCAGCACCTGCTCAGTGCCCTGGGGCTGGGGGACTCACCTGGGACAGGTACGGCCTTCATCACCTTCCTCATCATCATCATCATCATCCTCATCCCGCTGTTACTGCTCCCGCTGCTTCCTCACCGTCCTCATCCTCATCCTCATCTTCATCCTGCTCCTTCATCTTCATCTTCATCCTCATCTTCATCCTCATCTTCATCCTCATCTTCATCCTGCTCCTTCCTCTTCATCCTCATCATCCTCATCATCATCCTGCTCCTTCATCCTCATCTTCAGCCTCATCTTCATCCTCATCCTCATCCTCATTCTCATCTTCATCCTCTTCTTCATCCTCATCTTCATCCTCATCTTCATCCTCATTCTCATTCTCATCTTCATCCTCATCCTCATTCTCATCCTCATCTTCATCCTCATCTTCATCCTGCTCTTTCCTCTTCATCCTCATCTTCATTCTCATCTTCATCCTCATCCTCATCCTGCTCCTTCATCCTCATCCTCATCATCCTCATCTTCATCCTGCTCTTCCATCATCATCCTCACCCTGCCCCTGCTCCTTCCTCTTCCTCCTGGGGCAGGTGCAGCCTTCCTCACCAGCCTCATCATCATCCTCATCCTCATTGTCGTCCTGCTTCTTCCTCATCGTTGTCATCATCATCGTCATCATCTTCATCCTCATCCTCATCCTCTTCCTCCTCTCGTCACGGGGGGTGGCTCACCTGGGGCAGGTGCAGCCTTCCTCACCGTCATCATCATCATCATCATCATCCTCAGTATCCTCATCGTCATCTTCATCCTGCCCCTGCTCCTTCCTCATCATCCTCATCCTCATCCTTGTTCTCATCCTGCTGCTCCTTCGTCATCATCCTGCTCCTTCCTCATCATCATCATCATCATCCTCATCATCCTCATCATCCTCATCATCATCCTCATCATCATCATCATCCTCAGCATCCTCATCTTCATCCTGCCCCTGCTCCTTCCTCATCGTCCTTCTCCTTCTTTGTCATCCTCCTCATCCTCACCCTGCCCCTGCTGCTTCCTCCTCCTCCTCATCTTCCTCCTCCTTCCTCCTCATCCTCGCCCTGTCCCTGCTCGGTTTTTATCCTCCTGTCCCATCTTCATCATCTTCATCATCTTCATCATCTTCATCATCTTCATCATCATCATCCTCCTGCTGCTCCTTCCTCCTCCTCCTGTTCCTTCCTTCTCCTTTCTCCTTCATCTTCTTCCTTCCTCCTCCTCATCTTCCTCCTCCTGCTCCTTCCTCCTCATCCTCACCCTGTTCCTGCTCGATTTTTGTCCTCCTGTTCTGTCTTCATCATCTTCATCATCATCCTCTTCCTCCTCCTGCTGCTCCTTCATCATCCTCATCCTCCTCCTCCTGTTGTGCCTTCCTCGCCCTCCTGCTGCTCCTTCCTCATCCTCCTGCTGTTCTTTCCTTCTCCTTTCTCCTTCATCTTCCTCCTTCCTCCTCCTCATCTTCCTCCTCCTGCTCCTTCCTCATCCTCCTCATCTTCCTCCTGCTCTTCCTTCCTCATCCTCACCCTGCCCTTGCTCAGTTTTTGTCTTCCTGTTCCATCTTCATCATCTTCATCATCTTCATCATCATCCTCTTCTGCTCCTGCTGCTGCTCCTTCCTCATCCTCCTGGTGCTCCTTCCTCATCCACATCCTCATCCTCATCCTCCTGCTGCTTCTCCTCCTTCCTCATCTTCCTCCAGCTGCTCCTTCCTCCTCTTCCTCCTCCTGTTCCTTCCTTCTCCTTTCTCCTTCATCTTCTTCCTTCCTCTTCCTCCTCCTCCTCCTCTTCCTCCTCCTGCTGCTGTGCCTTCCTCCTCATCCTCACCCTGTTCCTGCTCGGTTTTTGTCCTCCTGTTCCATCTTCATCATCTTCATCATCTTCATCATTTTCATCATCATCCTCTTCTGCTCCTCCTGCTGTGCCTTCCTCGCCCTCCTGCTGCTCCTTCATCATCCTCATCCTCCTGCTGCTTCTCCTCCTTCCTCATCTTCCTCCTGCTGCTCCTTCCTCCTCATCCTCCTCCTGTTCTTTCCTTCTTTCTCCTTCATCTTCTTCCTTCCTCTTCCTCCTCCTCATCTTCCTCCTGCTGCTGCTGCTGCCACCCCTTTTCCTGATCCCAGTGGATCCCACTCATGATCCCGGTGGATCCCAGCCCTGCTCCCATCCCCGTGTCCGGCTGGTCCCAGTCCTGATCCCAGCACTGGTCCCAGTGGATTTCGTGTCCAGTTGATCCCAGTGGATCCCAGCCCTGATCCCAGATCCATGTCTGGCCGATCCCGATCCCAGTCGATCCCGGCATTGATCTCAGCCCTGATCCCAGTGGATCCCAGTCCCAATCCCAACCCAGATCTCAGCGGATCCCAGCCCCGATCCCATTCCCGTGTCCAGCTGATCCCGATCCCAGTCGATCCCAGTTCGGAAACCAGTGGATGCCAGCCCCGATCCCAGTGGATCCCCGTGGTTCCCAGCCCCGATCCCATTTCTGTGTCCAGCTGATCTGATCCCAGTGGATCCCAGCCCGGGTCCCGGTGGATCCCACTCCCAATCCCAGTGGATCCTGGCCCTGATACCAGCTCAGATCCCAGTCGATCCTGGCCCCGATCCCAGTGGATCCCAATCCCAGCGGATCCCAGCCCCGATCCCAGTGGATCCCAGCCCCGATCCCAGCGGATCCCAGCCCCGATCCCACCCCGCTGTCCGGCTCTGTCCCCCCCAGGCCGTGTCCCCGAGGCCGCGGAGCCGCTGGATCCCGGGGACCTGGGGGATCCCCTGGAGTCGCTGCAGCTCTGGGACAGCGCCGGGGCCCCGCCCACCGCCCCCGAGCCCCGCCCACCCTCACCTGAGCAGGTACGGGGGTCCTGATCCCGAACCCTGGTCTTGATCCCAAACCCTGATCCTTATCCCGATCCCTGATCCCAAACCCTGATCCCAACTCTTATCCCAAACCCTGGTCCTGATCCCAAACCCTGATTTCCTGATCCCAAACCCTGATCCCAAACCCTGATCCCAAACCCTGATCCCAAACCCTGATCCCTGATCCCAAACCCTGATCCCAAACCCTGATCCCTGATCCCAAACCCTGATCCCAAACCCTGATCCTCGATCCCAAACCCCGATCCCTGATCCCAAACCCTGATCCCAAACCCTGATCCCGATCCCAGTGTTCCAGGGTGGGGACAGCCCCTGTTCCCGTTCTCGTTCCCACAGACCCCACAGGTGATCCCATAGACCCCATTGATGACCCCAATGACCCCATAGACCCCATAGATGACCCCAGTGACCCCAGTGACCCCAATGACCCCACAGGTGATCCCATAGATCCCAATGATCCCAATGACCCCATAGACCCCATAGATGATCCCAGTGACCCCAGTGACCCCAATGACCCCACAGGTGATCCCATAGATCCCAATGATCCCAATGACCCCACAGATGACCCCGATGACCCCATAAATGACCCCAATGACCCCATTGATGATCCCATAGAACCCAATGATCCCAATGACCCCATAGACCCCATAGATGATCCCATAGATCCCAATGACCCCATAGATGACCCCAATGACCCCATAAATGACCCCAATCCCATTCCAGGGCTGGTCCTGCCCCCGGTGCACGTTCCTGAACAAGCCCGCCCGCCCCGGCTGTGAGATGTGCCCCGATCCCATTGACCCCATTGATGATCCCATAGATCCCAATGACCCCATAGATGACCCCAATGACCCCAATCCCGTTGCAGGGTTGGCCCTGCCCCCGGTGCACGTTCCTGAACAAGCCCACCCGGCCGGGCTGTGAGATGTGCCCCAATCCCATTGACCCCATAGATGATCCCATAGATCCCAATGACCCCACAGATGACCCCAATGACCCCATGACCCCATTCCAGGGTTGGCCCTGCCCCCGGTGCACGTTCCTGAACAAGCCCACCCGCCCTGGCTGCGAGATGTGCAGCTCCCCCCGGCCCCAGGGGTACCGGGTGCCCGGGGGGCACCGCCCCGACCCCGCCGAGCAGCGGCGCCTGCAGAGGGAGCAGGACGGGGCCCGCCAGTGCCAGCAGGTACGGGGTTAATGGGATCTGGGATCATCTATGGGATCATCTATGGGATCAATGGGGCCCGCCAGTGCCAGCAGGTACGGGGTTAATGGGATCGGGGATCTGTGGGATCATCTATGGGATCATCTATGGGATCTATGGGCCCACCAGTGCCAGCAGGTAAAGGGTTAATGGGATATGGAATCTATGGGATCATCTATGGGGTCATCTATGGGATCATCTATGGGATCTGTGGGGTCAATGGGGCCCACCAGTGCCAGCAGGTAAAGGGTTAATGGGATATGGAATCTATGGGATCATCTATGGGGTCATCTATGGGATCATCTATGGGATCTGTGGGGTCAATGGGGCCCGCCAGTGCCAGCAGGTAAAGGGTTAACGGGGGATCTGTGGGGTCAATGGGATCATCTATGGGATCTGTGGGAGCAGGACGGGGCCCGCCAGTGCCAGCAGGTAAGGGGTTAATGGGATCTGGGATCTGTGGGATCATCTATGGGGTCAATGGGGCCCACCAGTGCCAGCAGGTAAGGGGTTAATGGGATTGGGGATCTGTGGAGTCAATGGGATCATCTATGGGATCTGTGGGGCCCGCCAGTGCCAGCAGGTACGGGGTTAATGGGATCTGGGATCTATGGGATCATCTATGGGATCTGTGGGGCCCGCCAGTGCCAGCAGGTACGGGGTTAATGGGATCTGGGATCTATGGGATCATCTATGGGGTCAATGGGGCCCACCAGTGCCAGCAGGTAAAGGGTTAACGGGATCTATGGGATCTGTGGAGTCAATGGGATCTGTGGGGTCAGTGGGATCATTTATGGGATCTATGGGCCCACCAGTGCCAGCAGGTACAGGGTTAATGGGATCTGGAATCTATGGGATCATCTATGGGATCTGTGGGGTCAATGGGGCCCGCCAGTGCCAGCAGGTAAAGGGTTAACGGGATCTGGAATCTATGGGATCATCTATGGGGTCATCTATGGGATCATCTATGGGATCTGTGGGGTCAATGGGGCCCGCCAGTGCCAGCAGGTAAGGGGTTAACGGGATATGGGATCATCTATGGGATCTATGGGATCTGTGGGATCTGTGGGGCCCGCCAGTGCCAGCAGGTAAAGGGTTAACAGGATATGGGATCTATGGGATCATCTATGGGACCTATGGGATCTATGGGAGCAGAATGGGGCCCGCCAGTGCCAGCAGGTAAAGGGTTAACGGGGGATCCGTGGGATCATCTATGGGATCATCTATGGGATCAATGGGGCCCGCCAGTGCCAGCAGGTAAAGGGTTAACGGGGGATCTGTGGGGTCAATGGGATCATCTATGGGATCATCTATGGGATCTATGGGATCATCTATGGGATCTATGGGATCATTTATGGGATCTATGGGCCCACCAGTGCCAGCAGGTAAAGGGTTAACGGGATATGGGATCATCTATGGGATCATCTATGGGATCATCTATGGGATCTATGGGATCATCTATGGGATCATTTATGGGATCTATGGGCCCACCAGTGCCAGCAGGTAAAGGGTTAACGGGATATGGGATCATCTATGGGATCATCTATGGGATCATCTATGGGATCTATGGGATCATCTATGGGATCATTTATGGGATCTATGGGCCCACCAGTGCCAGCAGGTAAAGGGTTAACGGGATATGGGATCATCTATGGGATCATCTATGGGATCATCTATGGGATCTATGGGATCATCTATGGGATCATTTATGGGATCTATGGGCCCACCAGTGCCAGCAGGTAAAGGGTTAATGGGATATGGGATCATCTATGGGATCATCTATGGGATCATCCATGGGATCTATGGGATCATCTATGGGATCATCCATGGGATCTGTGGGATCAATGGGGCCCGCCAGTGCCAGCAGGTAAAGGGTTAACGGGATATGGGATCTGTGGAGTCAATGGGATCTGTGGGGTCAGTGGGATCATTTATGGGATCTATGGGCCCACCAGTGCCAGCAGGTACAGGGTTAATGGGATATGGGATCATCTGTGGGATCACCTATGGGATCTGTGGGATCATCTATGGGATCTATGGGATCTATGGGGCCCGCCAGCGCCAGCAGGTAAAGGGTTAATGCGGGATCCATGGGATCTATGGGATCGTCTATGGGATCTGGGATCGGGGATCCACCGGTGCCCAGCGGGGCCGTTCCCATTCCCATTCCCGTTCCTGTTCCTGTTCATATTTTCCCCATTATTTTTTCCCCATTTTCCCCATTATTTCCCCCATTATTTTTCCCATTATTTCCAATTTTCCCCATTATTTTTCCCAATATTTTCCCCATTTTCTCCATTATTTTCCCCATTATTTCCCCATCATTCCCCCATTATTTCCCCCATTTTTTCCATTATTTCCCCCATTATTTTTCCCCATTTTCCCCATGATTTCCCCTCGATTTTTCCCAATATTTTCCCCATCATTCCCCCATTATTTTCCACAGTTTTTCCATTATTTCCCCACTATTTTCTCCCATTCCCCCATTATTTCCCCGATTATTCCCCCATTATTCCTCCATTTTTTCCATTATTCCCCCATTATTTTCCCCATTTTCCCCATTATTTCCCCATTATTTTTTCCCATTTTCCCCATTATTTCCCCATTATTTTTCTCAATATTTTTCCCATTTTCCCCATTATTTCCCATTATTTCCCCCATTATTTTTCCCCATTTTCCCCATGATTTCCCCACGATTTTTCCCAATATTTTCCCCATTATTCCCCCATCATTCCCCCATTATTTCCCCATTATTCCCCATCATTCCCCCATTATTTTTTCCCATTTTCCGATTATTTTTCTCATTATTTTTCCCATTCTCTCCATTATTTTCCCCATTATTTCTCCATTATTTTCTCCCATTTTCCCCATTATTTCCCCATGATTTTTCTCAATATTTTTCCCATTCTCTCCATTATTTTCCCCAATATTTTCCCCATTTTTCCCCCATTATTTTCCCGTTTTCTCCATTATTCCCCCATTATTTTTCCCCATTATTCCCCCATTATTTTTCTCAATATTTTTCCCATTCTCACCATTATTTTCCCCCATCATTCCCCCATTATTCCCCCATTTTTCCCATCATTTCCCCATTATTTCTCTCAATATTTTTCCCATTTTCCCCATTATTTCCCCATTTTTTTCTCCCATTATTTCCCCCATTATTTTTTCCCATTTTCACCATTATTCCCCATTATTTCTCCCATTATTTCCCCATCGTTTCCCATCATTCCCCCATTATTTCCCATTATTTCCCCCATTTCTCCATTATTTCCCCATTATTTTTTCCCATTTTCCCCATTATTTTCCCCATTTTTTTTCTCAATATTTTTCCCATTATTCCCCATCATTCCCCCAATGTTTCCCCATTATTTTTCCCCAATTTCCTGATTTTTTTCCCATTATTTCCCCCATTATTCCCCCATTATTTTTCCCATTTCCCCCATTATTTTTCTCAATATTTTTCCCATTCTCTCCATTATTTTCCCCCATCATTCCCCCATTATTTCCCCATTATTCCCCCATTAATTCCCCATTATTCCCCCATTATTTTTCTCATTTCCCCCATTATTTTCCCCAATATTTTCCCCATTACTACCCCATCATTTCCCCATCATTTCCCATTATTCCTCCATTATTTTCCCCATTTTCCCCATTATTTCCCCATTATTTTTTCCCATTTTCCCCATTATTTCCCCATTATTTTTCTCAATATTTTTCCCATTTTCCCCATTATTTCCCATTATTTCCCCCATTATTTTTCCCCATTTTCCCCATGATTTCCCCACGATTTTTCCCAATATTTTCCCCATCATTCCCCCATCATTCCCCCATTATTTTCCACAGTTTTTCCATTATTTCCCCACTATTTTTTCCCATTCCCCCATCATTCCCCCATTATTCCCCCATTCTTTTTCCCATTTTTTCCATTATTTCCCCATTATTTTTCTCAATACTTTTCCCATTCTCTCCATTATTTTCCCCAATATTTTCCCCATTATTCCCCTATTATTTTCCCGTTTTCTCCATTATTTCCCCATTATTTCCCCCATTATTTCCCCGTTATTTTTCCCCATCATTTCCCATTATTCCCCCATTATTTTCCCCATTTTCTCCATTATTTCCCCATTATTTTTTCCCATTTTCCCCATGATTTCCCCATTATTTTTCTCAATATTTTTCCCATTCTCTCCATTATTTTCCCCAATATTTTCCCCATCATTCCCCCATTATTCCCCCATTATTCCCCCATTCTTTTTCCCATTTTTTCCATTATTTCCCCATTATTTTTCTCAATATTTTTCCCATTCCCTCCATTATTTTCCCCAATATTTTCCCCGTTTTTCCCCCATTATTTTCCCGTTTTCTCCATTATTTCCCCATTATTTTTTCCCATTTTCCCCATTGTTTCCCCATTATTTTTCTCAATATCTTTCCTATTTTCTCCATTATTTTTCTCATTATTTCCCCCATCATTTCCCCATTATTTTCCCCCATTTTCCCCATTATTTTCCCCATTGTTTTTCTCAATATTTTTCCCATTCTCTCCATTATTTTCCCCAATATTTTCCCCATTATTTTCCCCATTATTTCCCCATTATTTTTCTCAATATTTTTCCCATTTTCCCCATTATTTCCCCGTTGTTTTCCCTCATTATTTCCCATTATTTCCCCCATTATTTTTTCCCATTATTTCCCTATCATTTCCCATTATTCCCCCATTATTCCCCCATTAATTCCCCATTATTCCCCCATTATTTTTCTCATTTCCCCCATTATTTTTCTCAATATTTTTCCCATTCTCTCCATTATTTTCCCCAATATTTTCCCCATTACTACCCCATCATTTCCCCATCATTTCCCATTATTCCCCCATTATTTTCCCCATTTTCCCCATTAATTCCCCATTATTTTTCCCATTTTCCCCATTATTTCTCCATTATTTCCCATTATTTCCCCCATTATTTTTCCCCATTTTCCCCATGACTTCCCTACGATTTTTCCCAATATTTTCCCCATTATTCCCCCATCATTCCCCCATTATTTCCCCATTATTCCCCATCATTCCCCCATTATTTTTTCCCATTTCCCCCATTATTTTTCTCAATATTTTTCCCATTCTCTCCATTATTTTCCCCCATCATTCCCCCAATGTTTCCCCATTATTCCCCCATCATTCCCCCATTATTTTCCCCATTATTTTTCTCATTATTTTTCTCAATATTTTTCCCATTCTCTCCATTATTCTCCCCAATATTTTCCCCGTTTTTCCCCCATTATTTTCCCGTTTTCTCCATTATTTCCCCATTATTTTTTCCCATTTCCCCCATTATTCCCCCATTATTTTCCCCATTTTTTCATTATTCCCCCATTTCCCCCATTATTTCCCCATTACTTTTCTCAATATTTTTCCCATTCTCTCCATTATTTTCCCCAATATTTTCCCCATTATTCCCCCATTATTTTCCCGTTTTCTCCATTATTTTCCCATTATTTTCCCCATTTTCCCCATTATTTCCCCATTATTTTTTCCCATTTTCCCCATTATTTCCCCCATTATTTTTCCCCATTTTCCCCATGATTTCCCCACAATTTTTCCCAATATTTTCCCCGTTATTCCCCCATCATTCCCCCATTATTTCCCCATTTTCCCCATTATTTCCCCATGATTTTTCTCAATATTTTTCCCATTCTCTCCATTATTTTCCCCAATATTTTCCCCATTGTTCCCCCATTATTCCCCCATTATTCCCCCATTCTTTTTCCCATTTTTTCCATTATTTCCCCATTATTTTTCTCAATATTTTTCCCATTCCCTCCATTATTTTCCCCAATATTTTCCCCATTATTACCCCATCATTTCCCCATCATTTCCCATTATTCCCCCATTATTTTCCCCATTTTCCCCATTATTTCCCCCATTATTTTTCCCCATTATTTCCCCATTATTTCCCCATTATTTTTCTCAATATTTTTCCCATTCTCTCCATTATTTTCCCCCATTATTTCCCCCATTATTTTCCCCATTTTCCCCATTATTTCCCCATGATTTTCTCATTATATTTCCCCCATTATTCCCCCATTATTCCCCCATTTTTTTTCCCATTTTTTCCATTATTTCCCCATTATTTTTCTCAATATTTTTCCCATTCCCTCCATTATTTTCCCCAATATTTTCCCCGTTTTTCCCCCATTATTTTCCCGTTTTCTCCATTATTTCCCCATTATTTCCCCCATTATTTCCCCATTATTTTTCTCAATATTTTTCCCATTATTCCCCCATTATTTTCCCGTTTTCTCCACTATTTTCCCATTATTTTCCCCAATTTTTTCCCCAATTTTCCCCCAATTTCCCATTATTTTTTCTCTCCCCCCCTGCAGGCGCTGGAGGCGGAGCGGCAGCGGAATTTCCAGGCGCTGCTGCGGGCGGAGCAGGCGGAGCTGGTGCCCAACCCCGAGGCGCTGGAGTGCGGCATCTGCCTGCAGGGGGTGCCAGCGGGGCAGGGCGTGCTGCTGCGGGACTGCCTGCACAGCTTCTGCAGGTACTGACAGACCCGGGATTGACCCGGGATAACCTGGGATTGACCTGGGATTGACCTGGGATTGATCCGGGATAGAGCCGGGGCGGGATCTGCCTGCAGGGGGTGCCAGCGGGGCAGGGGGTGCTGCTGCGGGACTGCCTGCACAGCTTCTGCAGGTACTGACCCGGGTCTGACCCGGGATTGACCTGGGATTGACCTGGGATAACCTGGGATAACCTGGGATAACCTGGGATTGACCTGGGATAACCTGGGATTGATCCGGGATAGAGCCAGGGCGGGATCTGCCTGCAGGGGGGTGCCAGCGGGGCAGGGCGTGCTGCTGCGGGACTGCCTGCACAGCTTCTGCAGGTACTGACCCGGGACAGACCCGGGATAGACCTGGGATAGACCCGGGATAACCTGGGATTAACCTGGGATTGACCTGGGATAGAGCTGGGGCAGGGCGTGCTGCTGCGGGACTGCCTGCACAGCTTCTGCAGGTATGGACTGGGTTAAACCCGGGATAGACCCGGGATAGAGCCGGGATAACCTGGGATAACCTGGGATTGATCCGGGATAGAGCCAGGGCGGGATCTGCCTGCAGGGCATGGGCCCGGGGCAGGGCGTGCTGCTGCGGGACTGCCTGCACAGCTTCTGCAGGTACTGACCCGGGATAGACCCGGGATAGACCCGGGATTGACCCAGGATAGACCCGGGATAGACCCGGGATAACCCAGGATTGACCTGGGATTGACCTGGGATAGAGCCAGGGCAGAGCAGGGCGGGATCTGCCTGCACAGCTTCTGCAGGTATGGACTGGGTTAAACCCGGGATTGACCCGGGATTGACCTGGGATAACCTGGGATAACCTGGGATTAACCTGGGATTGACCTGGGATTAACCTGGGATTAACTTGGGATAGAGCCAGGGCAGGGCGTGCTGCTGCGGGACTGCCTGCACAGCTTCTGCAGGTACTAACAAACCCGGGATAGACCCGGGACAGACCCGGGATAGACCTGGGATTGACCTGGGATTAACCTGGGATTGATCCGGGATAGAGCCGGGCCAGGGGGTGCTGCTGCGGGACTGCCTGCACAGCTTCTGCAGGTACTGACAAACCCGGGATAGACCCGGGATAGACCCGGGATTAACCAGGGATAGACCCGGGATAACCTGGGATTGACCTGGGATTGATCCGGGATAGAGCTGGGATAGAGCCAGGGCAGGGGGTGCTGCTGCGGGATCTGCCTGCACAGCTTCTGCAGGTATGGACTGGGTTAAACCCGGGATAGACCCGGGATAGACCCGGGATAGACCCGGGATAACCTGGGATAGAGCCGGGGCAGAGCGGGGCGGGATCTGCCTGCACAGCTTCTGCAGGTACGGACCTGGGACAGACCTGGGATAGACCCGGGATAACCTGGGATTGACCTGGGATAGACCCGGGATTAACCTGGGATTGACCTGGGATAGACCTGGGATAACCTGGGATTAACCCAGGATAACCTGGGTTTAACTCAGGATAGAGCGGGGCGGGATCTGCCTGCCCAGCTTCTGCAGGTACGGACCCGGGATAACCCGGGACAGAGCACGGATTGACCCGGGATTGACCCGGGACAGAGTCGGGATAGAGCCGGGGACAACCTCTGTCCCTGTGTCCGTCCGTCCGTGTGTCCGTGTGTCCATCCCCGTGTCTGTGCGTCCATCTGTCCGTCTGTCTGTCCTTGCACAGGGAGTGCCTGCGGGCCGTGATCCAGCACAGCCCCGTGTCCCTGTGTCCATCTGTCCGTGTGTCCCTGTGTCCGTGTGTCCGTCTGTCCCTGTGTCCATCTGTCCCCGTGTCCATCTGTCCGTCTGTCCATCCCCAGGGAATGTCTCCGAGCCGTGATCCAGCACAGCCCCGGGGCGGCCGTGCCCTGTCCCTGTGTCCATCTGTCCGTCTGTCTGTCCATACAGGGAGTGCCTGCGGGCGGTGATCCAGCACAGCCCCAGCGCGGCCGTGCCCTGTCCCTGTATCCGTGTGTCCATCTGTCCCTGTCCCCCCGTGTCCCTGTGTCCCTGTGTCCGTGTGTCCCTGTGTCCATCTGTCCCTGTGTCCCGTGTCCCTGTGTCCCTGTGTCCATCTGTCCATCTGTCCATCCCCAGGGAATGTCTCCGAGCCGTGATCCAGCACAGCCCCGGGGCGGCCGTGCCCTGTCCCTGTGTCCATCTGTCCGTCTGTCTGTCCATACAGGGAGTGCCTGCGGGCGGTGATCCAGCACAGCCCCAGCGCGGCCGTGCCCTGTCCCTGTATCCGTGTGTCCATCTGTCCCTGTCCCCCCGTGTCCCTGTGTCCCTGTGTCCGTGTGTCCCTGTGTCCATCTGTCCCTGTGTCCCGTGTCCCTGTGTCCCTGTGTCCATCTGTCCATCTGTCCATCCCCAGGGAATGTCTCCGAGCCGTGATCCAGCACAGCCCCGGCGCGGCCGTGCCCTGTCCCTGTGTCCGTCTGTCCCTGTGTCCCTGTGTCCCTGTGTCCGTGTGTCCCTGTGTCCATCTGTCCCTGTGTCCGTCTGTCCCTGTGTCCGTCTGTCCATCTGTCCCTGCAGGGAGTGCCTGCGGGCGGTGATCCAGCACAGCCCCGTGTCCCTGTGTCCGTCTGTCCGTGTGTCCATCTGTCCCTATGTCCCTGTGTCCGTGTGTCCCCCTGTCCATCTGTCCGTCTGTCTGTCCCCATGCAGGGAGTGTCTCCGAGCCGTGATCCAGCACAGCCCCGGCGCGGCCGTGCCCTGTCCCTGTGTCCATCTGTCCCCGTGTCCATCTGTCCCTGTGTCCGTCTGTCCCTGTGTCCATCTGTCCCTGTGTCCGTCTGTCCCTGTGTCCATCTGTCCATCTGTCCGTCTGTCCGTCCCCATACAGGGAGTGCCTGCGGGCGGTGATCCAGCACAGCCCCGGCGCGGCCGTGCCCTGTCCCTGTGTCTGTCTGTCCCTGTGTCCATCTGTCCCTGTGTCCCTGTGTCCCTGTGTCCATCTGTCCATCTGTCCATCCCCATACAGGGAATGTCTCCGGGCCGTGATCCAGCACAGCCCCGGCGCGGCCGTGCCCTGTCCCTTCCGCGATGTCACCTACGCCTGTGACAGCCACCTGCAGGAGAGGGAGATCCGGGCGGTCAGTGGGACACCGGGGGGACACCGGGGGGACACTGAGGGGACACCGGGGGGACAGCGGGGACATGGGGGGGACACAGGGGGGAGGGACGCAGGGGGGGACATGGGGGGGCGTGGGGACATTGGGGACAGGGACACTGCGGGGACACAGGGACACTGAGAACACCGGGGGACACTGGGGGACACTGAGGGGACACGGGGACAAGGGGACAGGGGGGGACACAGGGACACCGAGGACACCGAGGTGACACGGGGACACAGGGGGACAGCAGAGGGACACGGTGGGGGGGGACACAGGGGGGGACATGGGAACAAGCGGGGGACACAGGGGGACACTGAGGGGACACAGAGACGCTGAGGACACCGGGGGACACAGGGGGACAGCAGAGGGACAGGGGGGGACACAGGTGGGGACACTGGGGGGGACAGGGATACTGGGAATGGAGGGACAGGGGGACAGCAGGGGGACACGGGGACATGGGGGGGACAGGATGGACACAGGGGGGGACATGGGGACAGGGTGGGGCGTGGGGACACTGGGGACACAGGGGGGACACAGGGACACTGAGGACACCGGGGGGACAGCGGGGGGGACAGAGGGACACCAGGACACGGTGGGGGGACATGGGGGTGACGGGGACACCAGGGACTCTGGGGGACACTGGGGGGACACTGGGGACACTGAGGACACGGGGATGGGGGGGACAGGGGGACATTGGGGGGGACACGTGGACAGGGTGGGGCGTGGGGACACTGGGGGGACACAGGGGTCCCCCCCCATGTCTGTCCCCGTTGATGTCCCCACTGTCCCCAGCTGCTGTCCCCTGATGAACGCGCCCAGTTCCTGGCCTGGGGCCAGTGATGTCCCCCTGTCCGTCTGTCTGTCTGTCCCCAATGTCCCCAATGTCTGTCTGTCTGTCCGTCTGTCCCCAGCTGCTGTCCTCCGAGGAGAACTCCCACTTCCTGGCTCAGTGATGATGTCCCCAATGTCCCCATGTCCCCAATGTCCCCAATGTCTGTCTGTCTGTCCCCATTGATGTCCCATGTCTGTCTGTCCGTCTGTCCGTCCCCAGCTGCTGTCCCCAGAAGAACACGCGCAGTTCCTGTCCCGGGGCCTGGCCCAGTGATGATGTCCCCATGTCCCCATGTCTGTCCCCAATGTCTGTCTGTCTGTCTGTCTGTCCCCAATGTCCCCAATGTCCCAATGTCCGTCTGTCTGTCCCAGCTGCTCTCCCCAGAAGAACACGCGCAGTTCCTGTCCCGGGGCCTGGCTCAGTGATGTCCCCAATGTCCCCATTGATGTCCCCAATGTCCCCAATGTCTGTCTGTCTGTCTGTCCCCAATGTCCCAATGTCCGTCTGTCCGTCCCCAGCTGCTGTCCCCAGAAGAACACGCCCAGTTCCTGTCCCGGGGTCTGGCTCAGTGATGTCCCCAATGTCCCCAATGTCTGTCTGTCTGTCCCCAATGCTGTCCCCAATGTCCGTCTGTCTGTCTGTCCCAGCTGCTCTCCCCAGAGGAACACGCGCAGTTCCTGTCGCGGGGCCTGGCTCTGGCCGAGCGGCGCAGCCGGAGCAGCTTCCACTGCCGGCGCCGGGACTGCCCGGGCTGGTGCTTCACCGACACCGACACCGACGGAACCGGCACCGACGGAACCGACACCGACACCGGGACCGGCACCGGAACAACCGGCACCGGCACCGCGGAGTTCCTGTGCCCCGTCTGCGGGGCCAGAAACTGCCTGCACTGCAAGGTGAGCACACCTGGGGACACCTGGGGGGCACCTGGGACACCTGGGGGGACCTGTGGGGACACCTGGGGGACACCTGGGGGACCTGGGATAGACTGGGGACACCCCTGGGACACCTGGGGACACCTGGGGGGCACCTGGGGACACCTGGGGGGCACCTGGGGCACCTGTGGGGACACCTGGGGACAGACTGGGGGACCTGGGGGGACATGGGGGGACACCTGGGATAGATAGACCGGGGACACCTGGGGGGCACCTGGGGACAGACTGGGGACACCTGGGACACCTTGGGGGACAGCTGGGACAGACTGGGACACTCTGGGGCACCTGGGGACAGACTGGGGGCACCTGGGAGAGACTGGGGACACCTGGGGGGCACCTGGGGCACACCTGGGACACCTGGGGGGCACCTGGGAGGGACACCTGGGACAGACTGAGGACACCTGGGGACACCTGGGGACACCCCTGCGACACCCCTGGGGCAGCTGGGAGAGACTGGGACACCTGGGGAGACACCTGGGGGACCTGGGGGGACAGCTTGGGACACCCCTGGGGGGCACAGCTGGGGACACCTGGGGCACACCTGGGACCATTGGGACACCCGAGGGCACCTGGAGACACCTGGGACAGACTGGGGACAGTCTGGGGGGACACCTGGGCACACCTGGGACCACCAGGACCTCCCCGGGACCCCCACCCACCACGGGGACCAACCCCAGGACCCCTCCCCCATCCTCCACCATCCACCCCCCCCCCCCCCCACCTTGTGGGGACCCCTCCCCCAACACCCCCCCAGCGACCACCCAGGGGTCCCCATGGGGGTGGGTGAGGGGGCTCTCAGGGGGTCTGGGGGTCTCTGGGGAGGGGTCTCATCTCCACCCCACCCCCTCCCCAGGCCACCCACGAGGGGCAGCTCCAGGAGGGGCTGGCACTGGGGGGGCTCTCCTGTGGTTTTGGGGGGGGTCCCCCGGACTGGGGGGGTCTCTGGGGGTCCCGGGGGTTCGGGGGTCTCTGGGGAGGGGTCTCATCTCCACCCCGCCCCCTCCCCAGGCCACCCAGGAGGGGCGGAGGCAGCTCCAGGAGGGGCTGGCACTGGGGGGCTCTCCCATGGTTTGGGGGGGTTCTCCCGGGGCTGAGGGGGGTCTCAGAGGTTGGGGAGGGGTCTCGGGGGGTCTCAGGGGGTCTGGGGGTCTCTGGGGGAGGGGTCCTGGCTCTGCTGCCCCCTCCCCAGGCTTACCCACGAAGGCCAGAGCTGCCGGCAGCACCACGAGGAGCCCGTTCTGGGGGGCTCTCCTGGGGCTGAGGGGGTCCCCAGGGTTTGAGGGGGGTCTCAGGGGTTGGGGAGGGGTCTCAGGGGGTCTCAGGGGGTTTGGGAGTCTCTGGGGGGGGGTCTCAGCTCTGCCACCCCCTCCCCAGGCCATCCACGAGGGCCAGAGCTGCCGGCAGCTCCAGGAGGCGCTGGCGCTGGGGGGCTCTCCCATGGTTTGGGGGGCTGTCCTGGACTGGGGGGGGGGTCTCAGAGTTTGGGGAGGGGTCTCAGGGGGTTTGGGGGTCTCTGGGGAGGGGTCTCATCTCCACCCCGCCCCCTCCCCAGGCCACCCACGAGGGCCGGAGCTGCCGGCAGCACTGGGAGGAGCCCGTTCTGGGGGGGCTCTCCCGGGGCTGGGGGGGTCTCAGAGGTTGGGGAGGGGTCTCAGGGGGTCGGGATGGGTCCCCGGGGGTCTCTGGGGAGGGGTCTCATCTCCACGCCGCCCCCTCCCCAGGCCATCCACGAGGGCCAGAGCTGCCGGCAGCACCGCGAGGCGCTGGCCCTGGAGGGGTGTCCCGTGGTTTTGGGGGGCTCTCCTGGACTGGGGGGGGTCTCAGAGGTTGGGGAGGGGTCTCAGGGGGTCTGGGGGTCTCTGGGGAGGGGTCTCAGCTCTGCCACCCCCTCCCCAGGCCATCCACGAGGGGCAGAGCTGCTGGCAGCACCGGGAGGCGCTGGCGCTGGGGGGCTCTCCCATGGTTTGGGGGGCTCTCCTGGACTGGGGGGGGTCCCCAGGGTTTGAGGGGGGTCTCAGGGGGTTTGGGGGTCTCTGGGGAGGGGTCTCAGCTCTGCCGCCCCCTCCCCAGGCCACCCACGAGGGGCGGAGCTGCCGGCAGCACCGCGAGGCGCTGGCGCTGGAGGGGTGTCCCGTGGTTTTGGGGGGCTCTCCTGGACTGGGGGGGGTCCCCAGGGTTTGAGGGGGGGGGTCTCTGAGGGTCTGGGGGTCTCCCCGAGGGGGTCTCATCTCCCCTCCACCCCCTCCCCAGGCCATCCACGAGGGCCAGAGCTGCCGGCAGCACCGCGAGGCGCTGGCGCTGCGGGCTCAGCAGGACGCGGCCGCGCGGGAGACGCGGGAGATGCTGGAGGTGCCCTGGGGGGGGGGGGGGGTCCCTGGGTGGTCCCGGGGGGGGCTCTGGGGGGTCCCACCCCACCCTGACCCCCCCCTTGGGACCCCTGCGCAGGCGCTGGTGCAGCGGGGGGAGGCGATGCGCTGCCCCACCTGCAGCATCGTGGTGCAGAAGAGGGACGGCTGCGACTGGGTGCAGTGCAGCGTGTGCGGGACCGAGCTGTGCTGGGTCACCAAGGGACCCCGCTGGGGGCCGGGGGTGAGCCGGGGGGGGGTCCTGGGGGGTCCTGGGTGGGGTTTGGGGGGTCCTGGGGGGTCCTGGGGGGGTCCTGGGGGGTCAGGAGGGGTCAGGGGTCAGAGGGTGCAGTGCAGCGTGTGCGGGACCGAGCTGTTCTGGGTCACTAAGGGGCCACACTGGGGGTCTGGGGGGTCCTGGGGGGGTTTGGGGGGTCCTGGGGGGGTCCCTGGGGGGGTCCTGGGGGGTCAGGAGGGGTCAGGGGTCAGAGGGTGCAGTGCAGCGTGTGCGGGACCGAGCTGTGCTGGGTCACCAAGGGACCCCGCTGGGGGCCGGGGGTCAGTCCGGGGGGCTTTGGGGGGGTCTTGGGTGGGGTTTGGGGGGGTCTCAAAGGGGTCCTGGGGGGGTCGGGGGGGTTTGGGGGACACTGGGGGGGTTAGGGGGGGTCCTGGGGGGGATCTCAAGGGGGTCCTGAGGTCAGGAGGGGTCATCAAGGGCCAGGCTGGGGTCTCAGGGGACTCTGGGGGGTCCCAGGACCGCAGGGTGACCCCAGGGTGACACCGAGTGACGCCGGGGTGACCCCACGTGACCTCAGTGTGACCCCGGGGTGACCGAATGACCCCAGAGTGACACAGAGAGTGACCCCGGGATGAGGGGACACAATGACCCCCAGGGTGACCCCAGGGTGACCCCGGGCTGACCCCATGGGGACCCTGGGCTGTCCCAGGCTGACCCCGGGCTGACCCCCTCGTGACCCCACGGTGACCCCGGGCTGACCCCCGCCCTGTCCCCTGCAGGGCCCCGGGGACACCAGCGGTGGCTGTCGCTGCAACGTCAACGGGCAGAGGTGCCACCCCCGGTGCCAGAACTGCCACTGAGCCCGGGGACACCCTGGGGACACCCTGGGGACACCCAGGGGACACCGAGGGGACACGCCCAGGACACCCTGGGGACATCCTGGGGACACCTTGGGGACACCCTGGGGACACCTCCAGTACCAGGACTGCCACTGACCCTGAGGACACTGAGGGGACATTGAGGGGACACCCTGGGGACACCCCAGGACACCCTTGGACACCTCAGGGACACCTTGGGGACACCTTGGGGACACCTTGGGGACACCCTGGGGACACCTTGGGGACACCCTGGGGACACCCTGGGGACACCTTGGGGACACCTTGGGGACACCCTGGGGACCCCCCCCGGTGCCAGAACTGCCACTGAGCCCGGGGACACCCTGGGGACACCCTGAGGACACCCTGGGGACACCTTGGGGACACCCCAGGGACACCTCCAGTGCCAGAACTGTCACTGACCCTGAGGACACTGAGGGGACATCGAGGGGACACCCCGGGGACACCCCAGGAGACACCCTGGGGACACCTTGGGGACACCTCAGGGACACCCCGAGGACACCCTGGGGGACACCCAGGGGACACCCTGGGGACAGCGAGGCACCGGTGGAGCCAGGAGGAGACGGGGCCGGCCGGACAGACGGACGGACTCAGGGACAGAGGGACGGACTCAGGGACGGCCCCGGGGCCAGGGGGGGGGCCCTGGGGTGGCACCGGGGGCTGCGGGGGAGGGGGCAATAAAGGCACCGAGTGTGACAGAGTGACACGTGTGGGGACACCCTGGGGACACCCTGGGGACACTGAGGGGACACTGAGGGGACACCTTGGGGACATCCTGGGGACACCTTGGGGACACCCTGGGGACACCTTGGGGACACTGTGGGGACACCCTGGGGACACCCTGGGGACACCCTGGGGACACCTTGGGGACACCCTGGGGATACCCTGGGGACACCCTGGGGACACCTTGGGGACACCTTGGGGACACCCTGGGGACACCCTGGGGACACCTGGGGGACACCATAAGGACACCCTGGGGACACCTTGGGGACACCCTGGGGACATCCTGGGGACACCCAGGGGACACTTTGGGGGACACCGTGGGGACACCCTGGGGACACCCTGGGGACACCCTGGGGATACCCTGGGGACACCCTGGGGACACCCTGGGGACACCCTGGGGACACCTTGGGGACACCCAGGGGACACTTTGGGGGACACCGTGGGGACACCTTGGGAACACCCTGGGGACACCGTGGGGGACACCCTGGGGACACCCTGGGGACACCCTGGGGACACCTTGGGGACACCCCTGGGGACATCCTGGGGACACCCAGGGGACACTTTGGGGGACACCGTGGGGACACCTTGGGAACACCCTGGGGACACCGTGGGGGACACCCTGGGGACACCTTTGGGGACACCTTTGGGGACACCCTGGGGACACCTTGGGGACACCCTGGGGACACCTTGGGGACACCCTGGGGACACCGTGGGGACACCTTGGGGACACCCTGGGGACACCTTGGGAACACCCTGGGGACACCTTGGGGACACCCCTGGGGACATCCTGGGGACACCCTGGGACACCGGTGGAGCCAGGAGGAGACGGGGCCGGACGGACGGACGGACTCAGGGACAGAGGGACGGACTCAGGGACGGCCCCGGGGCCGGGGGGGACCCTGGGGTGGCACCGGGGGCTGCGGGGGGAGGGGGCAATAAAGGCACCGAGTGTGACAGAGTGACACGTGTGGGGACACCCTGGGGACACCCTGGGGACACCCTGGGGACACCCTGGGGACACCTTGGGGACACCCTGGGGGACACCTTGGGGTCACCCTGGGGACACCTTGGGGACACCTTGGGGACACCCTGGGGACACCTTGGGGACACCCTGGGGACACCCTGGGGACACCTTCGGAACACCCTGGGAACACCCTGGGGACACCTTGGGGACACCCCTGGGGACATCCTGGGGACACCCTGGGGACACCGTGGGGGACACCCAGGGGACACCCTGGGGACACCCTGGGGACACCCTGGGGACACCTTCGGAACACCCTGGGAACACCCTGGGGACACCTTGGGGACACCCCTGGGGACATCCTGGGGACACCCTGGGGACACCGTGGGGGACACCCAGGGGACACCCTGGGGACACGGAGTCACCCCCGGTGTGGTCACAGGGACACGGACAAGGGGACAGGGACATGGGCACAGCTCCTGGTGTGGGGACACCATGGGGACACGGGGGATGGGGACACCATGGGGGACACAGGGAGATCGTCAGGATGGGGACAGGGGCGCGGGGACACGGGGACAGCCCCGGCATGGGGACATTGCTGGGATGGGGGTGGCGGTCACAGCCCAGGGTGGGGGACGGGGACAGGGGGACAAGGGCAGGGTCAGGGGTCACTGAGGGTCAGGGGTCACTGAGGGACGGGCAGGGGTCACTCCCCAGCCGGGGGGGCCGCGGTGGGGACCCGGCAGGGACACGGCCGGACCTGGGCAGTGACCCACGGCCTGACCCACGGCCTGGTCTGACCCACGGCCTGGGCACAGCCCCAGCCCCACAGCACGGACACGGGGACAGGGCTATGGGGTCACAGCCCCACACTCAGCCCCACACTCACTCCCAGCCCCACAGACTCAGCCCCACATCCACACCCAGCCCCACAGAGCTATGGGGTCACAGCCCCACAGCCCCAGCCCCACAGGGCTATAGGGTCACAGCCCCACAGCACAGCCCCACTCCCAGCCCCCCATCACAGCCCCAGCCCCACACTTGGCCCCACAGAGCTATGGGGTCACAGCCCCACAGCACAGCCCCAGCCCCACACTTGGCCCCACATCACAGCCCCAGCCCTAACCCCACTCCCAGCCCCACAGCCCCGGCCCCCCATCACAGCCTCAGCCCCACAGGGCTATGGGGTCACAGCCCCACTCCCAGCCCCACAGCCAGAGCACAAACCCAGCCCCACACTAAGCCCACACCCACTCCCAGCCCCACAGACCCAGCCCCACAACCACACCCAGCCCCACAGGGCTATGGGGTCACAGCCCCACTCCCAGCCCCACAGACTCAGCCCCCATCACAGACCCAGCCCCACACTCGGCCCCACAGGGCTATGGGGTCACAGCCCCACACTCAGCCCCCCACTCCCAGCCCCACAGAGCTATGGGGTCACAGCCCCACACCCAGCCCCACAGACTCAGCCCCCCATCACAGACTCAGCCCCACACTCAGCCCCACACCCTCAGCCCCACAGGGCTATGGGGTCACAGCCCCACACCCAGCCCCACAGCCAGAGCACAGACCCAGCCCCCAGCCCCAGCCCCACAGGGCTATGGGGTCACAGCCTCACTCCCAGCCCCACAGACTCAGCCCCACACCCAGAGCACAGCCCCAGCCCCACTCCCAGCCCCACAGCACAGCCCCAGCCCACAGAGCAATGGGGTCACAGCCCCACACCCAGCCCCACAGCCAGAGCACAGACCCAGCCCCCAGCCCCAGCCCCACAGGGCTATGGGGTCACAGTCTCACTCCCAGCCCCACAGACTCAGCCCCACACCCAGAGCACAGCCCCAGCCCCACAGAGCTATGGGGTCACAGCCCCACTGCCAGCCCCCCATCACAGACTCAGCCCCACTGGGCTATGGTGTCACAGCCCCACAGCCCCAGCCCCACTCCCAGCCCACAGGGCTATGGGGTCACAGCCCCACTCCCAGACCCCAGCCCCACAGACTCAGCCCCACAGAGCTATGGGGTCAGAGCCCCACTCCCAGCCCCCCATCACAGCCCCACGTCCACTCCCAGCCCCACAGGGCTATGGGTCACAGTCTCACTCCCAGCCCCACAGACTCAGCCCCACACCCACAGCACAGACCCAGCCCCCAAGAGCTATGGGGTCACAGCCCCACTCCCAGCCCCACAGCCAGAGCACAGACCCAGCCCCACTCCCAGCCCCCCATCACAGCCCCAACCCCACTCCCAGCCCCACAGGGCTATGGGGTCACAGCCCCACTCCCAGCCCCCCAGCCCACAGACTCAGCCCCACAGGGCTATGGGATCCCCACACCCACAGCACAGCCCCAGCCCCACTCCCAGCCCCACTCCCAGCCCCCCATCACAGACTCAGCCCCACAGCACAGCCCCAGCCCCACTCCAGCCCCCCAGACTCAGCCCCACACCGCTCTCTCTCCTGTGCCCCCCCGGCTTTATTCCCGCAGCCCCCGCGGGGGCCAAGGCCACAACACAAAGACGTGGGGGGAGGGGAGGGGTCTGGGACCCCCCCAGTGCCCCTCCCCCACTGCCGGGGGTCCCGGGGGGCTCCCGGGGGGGGCTCCCGGGGGGGGGGGTCCCGGGGCCCCTACTTGGGGGGCCGGTAGAGCATCTTCCTGCTCTTGAGCACCGACCACTTGTGGCGCTTGGCGTAGAAGAGCAGCGGCACCAACAGCGCCGACAGCAGCAGCAGCTGGGGGGGGGACACGGGGAGGGGGCTTCAGGGGGGGCTGGGACCCCCAGAGAAACCCTGGGGACCCCCAGAGACCCCCAGGTCCCAGAACCACCCCTGGGTACCCCCAGAGACCCCCCTGGGGACCCCCAGAGAGACCCCCGGGGACCCCCAGAGACCCCCAGGTCCCAGAACCACCCTGAGACCCCCAGAGACCCCCCTGGGGACCCCCAGAGAGACCCCCGGGGACCCCCAGAGACCCCCCTGGGGACCCCCAGAGACACCCCCGGAGACTCCCAGAGACCCCCCTGGGGACCCCCAGAGACCCCCAGGTCCCAGAACCACCCTGAGACCCCCGGAGACCCCCCCTGGGGACCCCCAGAGACCCCCCGGGGACCCCCAGAACCACCCTGAGACCCCCAGAGACCCCCCTGGGGACCCCCAGAGAGACCCCCGGAGACCCCCCGGGGACCCCCAGAGAGACCCCCAGAGACCCCCCGGGGACCCCCAGAACCACCCTGAGACCCCCAGAGACCCCCCTGGGGACCCCCAGAGAGACCCCCAGAGACCCCCCGGGGACCCCCAGAACCACCCTGAGACCCCCAGAGACCCCCCTGGGGACCCCCAGAGAGACCCCCGGAGACCCCCCGGGGACCCCAAAGGCCCCCACCCCACCTTCACCCCTCCCTGAGACCCCCAGAACTCCCCCAGCACCCCCAAAGCCCCCCAGCCCCACCTTGAGACCCCCAGAGCCCCCTCGGGCGCCCCCAAAGTCCCAGAACCACCCTGAGACCCCCAGAGACACCCTGGGGACCCCCAAAAC